>NJPT01000052.1:600000-892269 GCA_002946425.1 Rutstroemia sp. NJR-2017a BBW
TTTCCGTCGAAACTGCTGCGAATGATATACAACACACAAATATCTCCCGCCTTGACTTAACTCAAAACAGACGGACAGCAGTGAATTTCTGAAAGTAGAGTTTTTGTTGCATATCTCAGCGAAGTCGTTGACAGTGCAAAAATGTAATGTGCAAAAAGGCCCCTTCGCTTTTCTGAACCGGGTAGACCTTCAAATCCGATGGATAGTGAATTTAAGAGACGGGATTGCTAACCACTGCACTATTACGTATGTTAGATATTATACGAATGAAGGTCTTATTTAATTATATGTTCATAACCTGGCTTCTGTGATAGATGCGATATCGATGATGTAGTTAGGGATTATATACACCCTACCGCATTGTCAAAATGACTGAGTAGATATCGAATTTATGGCTGAAGGGAAATATAGAGAGAGGTTTGGATTGATGGATGCAGAGTCATTCATACATACCGAATTCCCTTTTCCTCCAAGTCCATTTGCGTGAGAGAGTGGATGGATACGTTGAGAAGAAGATTTAGCAATGCAAGTTAGATGATTCATTAACATTCACATTTATATTCACATTCACATGATGGCCAGCAGGCTGGCTAACCGGGATGTAGGGAATAGAATAAAATGAATCAGTTCAATGTTTAGTAGTATGCGTGTATACAATCCAGACAGACTCTCTCCTCCACCCTACACTGATTGCAACTTGCTCTTTCCCAAGCTCCCAGCTTTCAAACAACTACCTACCCATCTCCACAGCACACAAACACACCACAGTGTATCCATAATGTCCTCCATCATCCGCAGACTTAAAGCTCGAGATTGCAATGATCCGATGCATGGACTAGCGTGCAATTGTCTAAACATCAAGAGAGACACAAAGACACATGCAAACAGAAGCACAAACACAGAAGCGAACAGATTTCGAGAAGAAGAAGGGAAGAAAAAGCATGATGACAGGGAAAGCACGGCGGACAAAGAAAAAGGGAAGAGGAGTGTTGTTGGAAAGATGCTTGATGTTGTTGGTGGGGTGCAAGGGAGGAGGTGAGTGGATATGGAGGGGTTGATGGGATGGGGAGGTGATGGGGTAGGAAGATACGATGGTGTGGAACAAGACAGAAAATGGCATGTAGAGGATGAACGGAGAGGTGGTTAAGATGTTTTAAGAAGAAGTTTCTGGATGCTGTAGGGGCAAGGCACTTGATGCAGGGAAGAGGCACAGTTGGAAGGCGAACGAAAATGTAGATTCGAGGGGAGAAAATATATGGTTTTACTAACTAAGAGGGTCGGTTTGACCTGCGCGCACTTGCAGCGTTGCTGAATAGAGCTGTGCTCTAGATATTATATATTGATGCCAAGAACAGGAATAAGAACGGTCATGTCCACAAAAACCATAAACCACAGAGCACAAAACCCAGACCAGACTATGCAACCCAGCCTTCTAGAAGCCATCTGCAGGAACCATCTCCATACTGAAGTCAAACGAAATCTAAGACTTGCATCTCAACGAACAACTTCTACAAAACCAACCAACACATAGAAAAACGGATATCGAATCCTATATCCCTATCCCACTCGGTGTCCCCGGAACTTTCGGAGACGTGTGGGAATGAACCATTGCTACAGCAGGCAGGCGGACGGACAACGGAAGGATCGCGGGGCCCGGGGTTAGGGGGACGAAGGTTTCATATGTAATCACAACCAGTCCTAAGTTACCCTACAACAGATACAATGAACTGTAGGCGTGGCTGGTTGTGAAAGGCAAATCAGGCTCGAATCCCTCGACCCGCGAAACATGGAAGGTTGGGGATACGATTTCTAGATCTGGAGCTGGGGGTTTAGGTAACAATGTTTTGGATCTGTGTCCGTTTTCGTGGAAAGAATAAAAAGAAAGTTGAAGATCCCCCCATCAATGGGGGTATTCTCCCGTTTGTGGGGGTTTCGAAAAGTTGTTCTGTTCTGAGATTCTGGGTTTTTGAAACACTTGAGTAACATAGGGTTGGAATCGGAGACGTGACGTGACTACGTGCCACCGGATACGGAATATGTCTGAAGAATACAGAATGGGGGAACCATTGCCCATTATCCAGTCCAGTCAAAAAGTGGTCATAAGTGATTGGAAGAAAGATGAAAGATTGATTATAAGATTCGGGAAGTTTCTTAGCAAAACCACGCGTCGGCCAGCAAGCAAGCGACTGCTTACTATATAAAGCAAAAGTTTAAATCCTGATGGTATACTTGGTAAGCCGGGCTTCGTATTCACAACTGGCAATAGTTCAGCCGTACAAATGCGGACGAAGTAAGCCATAATAATCAGTTGTAGCCGCATCTGCCTACATCCACGGCTTCCTTCCAGTAGATAGGTGATAATTGCACATCTGTCCAATGCGCTGGCGAAAAGGGTTGGTAGCAGCTACAGCTACTGTACATTCGGGGTTGATGGCTCAGGCCAAAGGGCGAAGGATGAAACGGAAATGATTTGAGGGATCAATAGACATAGAGATAGAGATACATTTTGAATGTTGAGGATCCGAAGAAGCGTGCATAGGGTTAGATCAGGGTGGTTCTAGTTGGTTTGGCGACTGGTGTTTTGTTGGTTTATGTGCAATGTAACACTTCTCAATGTCCTCATTGTGTAGGTACGAACTTCGAAGTGAGATTCTTACCCTGAGTGATGTGATGCTAGATTTGGACGTTAGGAACAATAAGCGCTACCCTGCTCGACCGCATTGGGCCATTTCATTCTCCTGCATTATGCGGTTCTATGGTGTGCCGTCGTGGAAAAGGATGAGCTGCGTTGCGCTGCGTTGCGATCGATGAGGCATAAAGGGTTTGTAATCTGATGCGTTGTGCGATTATTTATAGCAATATCGGGAATAGAGGCGAATGGAAAGACAGAGCCGGATCTTCGCCGTCGCCTTGGTCGCGTGAGTATCTCTGGTGAGGGTCAGGCTCCGAGTCAGAGTCATTCATGACCCAGATAGGGATGGAAATGACTGCCGACTTGGGACTTTTTATTCACAGGGCAGAGAGGTGGAGGAGGCATCGGAAGACTTCCCCAATTTTTCAGTCAGAAATTAATATGGAAGTGTGAGTGGGTGGAGTGAGAAGAGGATACAAATGTATGAACGGCATTGAACGCTGGGCAGAAGGGGAGTGAGATTAGAAGTGAACTCCTGTGATTTCAAGGTTGATGCATTCTCCTGGCATTCGGGGAGTTGGAAGAAAAGTAAAGTTATACACAAGTTGCACAGTATGTTGGCGGTATATTATATTACAGTGCAGTGCAGTGCCGGTGAAAGTAGGGACCATTTTGACAGTTTGTAGTAGAAGTCTTGACCTTGCATAAGAGAACAAGAGCTTTGTTCTGCCTGTGCGAACTGCGATGTATGAGAATTTCGGGGAAGAACCTTGCCTCATACCGTTGAAATTGATAATCAGCATTGGCAACCGGTAGAATCTTTGTTAGTTATGCCAGCCATGCCGGTGTGCCAGACTCGTCAAGGTAACAATTAAGACTTCGTATTGGTGAAAAGCACCGCGATAGTTCCTTCTCCCATCCTTCTTTTGTGTCTTTCTTGCACTCGTACTTTCAAGACAATTGGAAATAGTGAGTGATCATCATCATCTCCCTACCTTTTGGTCTTGAGCTTCGGTGCTCGTGCGCGTGGCCATTCATCCCGTGCCCAGCACCTGGGCAGGCAGTAAGTCTTACAATTTACAATGCTTCGTACGAGTACCAAGATGGATAGATAGCATATCGACGGATAACTTATTTCGAGCAGTCGAGATCCGTATCCGTCAACAGTCTCCAGTCTCCGTCCCCCGTCTCCATGGAAAGCTACCTTGAGCATCATTTCTAAAGATAAATTGCAGATGGCAGTCTGGATGCTTCGTCGCCCATCTGGGCAAAATGGGAACGCAAGCCCAATTGGGACAGAGTGGAGCAAATGCGAGGAGATGCAGCCAATAAAAATGGTCGATAGAAGTGCGTTCGTGAAGGTAATACGGGCTCTACCATCACAAGGGCGAGCCTGGCGAGGTGATAATTTCCCGTTTACCACCAGCGTGCACCAAGCCACCTCAGAAATCTCGGAAATCGTGCCCTGGTGGTACCTTGAATCCCAGTAAAATTTGGAAGGTTTCAATCCGATTCCTAAAGTGCTCCCCTCTGTTCTCCTTCCATTTGGCCTTTTGTTCTGCTGTACGGGGAATCTAGCGCAGTAAACAGCACTTTCGTACAGTAAATAGCAAATTGTACAGCCGTGCCACAGCACCATTATATTATACACACGCACAAGCCGCACCTCACACAAACAAAGCGCAACGGTCTAGGTGCTTTGCATTGATTATTCTGTCTCTGAAGCCTCTCTTCCCTCTTCCCTCTTCTCTCGCACTACCTCGCCTTACTCTGTACATTACCTTATCTTCCTTCCTTACCTTGCTCTCTTCGGACGAACACCACCACACACACAAGCAGAAGACCGACGCGTTTGCTTTTCGACCCCTAGGAACTTCCCGGCCCTGCCGCAGCCCGAACAATCCGTACCTGAATTAGCTGCCTGTTGTGCCTGGTTAGTCAGGTCCAGTTACCCAAAGATGTACCAAGCAGCATGAGCTAGAGCCGAAGAGGACTAAACATCAACGATCTTCCAGCAATCCACCCAATCCACCAGCCAGTCACACCCAACACCCAGTCACCCAGTCACATTTTATCCACACCCACCCGCACTTTACTCTCCTGCACACCCTCGCACCCGCGCACCCTCGCTCTTCCCACCCACTCTCTCCCCAATCAATTTACCTGCATTTCCTTCTACCCTCCCACCCTCCTCGATCTTAACGCACAATTCCACACCAATTCCAACTCAATTCATCCTTCTCCTCCTTTACAAACTATTTCGACAAAACAATTCCCCATTCCCATTCCCATTTCCAAATCCTCAAACTCACCCTAATCATCGTCAACGTCGTCCACAATCAATTTTATTGCGTCGCTTTCGATGACTTGAACACTCTTTTTTGTTGATATTCTCTCCTTTTTCTATACATTCGTTTTTTCGTGTCTTTCACCATCACCTTTTGCGCCCTTTTCGACACCTTCATTCCACATCTACATCCACATCGCCTGTTTTTCTCTTGCACAGTGCACACCCGCCCCGACGAACAAACAGGAGATCTTAGGTGACCTTTCCTTTTACAACCAATTCGAAACACTGGGAAAACTCATCACTCATCGATCTTCGCTTTGCAACCCTCTTTCAACCTTACGCCGTAACAATTCACTCACAAACATAACATACCATACCTTACAGTCTTTCCTTGCCAACTCGTCGTCGATTCACTCATTCTATTGTCGACCACAGGGCTGTGAAATTGTTTAGTCGCTCACCGGGTCATTTGTTACGAGACCGACCACCAACCACCAACCTCACTCTCCTTGCCATAGTCCTCTTCAAATACCTATCGAGACAAAAAAAGAATACAACCCGTCGCGATCGATCGCTTTCAATCACACCTCGAGGGGCCGCGGCCAAAAGAATAAATTAATCAGTCCATCATGAAGTCGATGTCTACTCTCGCTATCATCGCCGCCGCTGCTCTGGTTGGCCGATCAATCGCAGCTCCATCTCCTGAACCAAGTGCTATCGCCTATAAGACACTGACCTACTTGGGATGCTTCTCAAGTGGTGATGGGTTAACCAAGAACTCAACATATGTTTTCAACAGCAAGGGGTACTGTCAGCAACAGTGTGTTCCTGTAGATTTCTCGGTCCAGGCCACTCACAATTCCGACGAATGCTGGTGCGGTAACTATATACCACCAGCTAACGACTCTGTCGACGACTCGTACTGCAATGACCCTTGTTCAGGTATCAATACGGAAATGTGTGGTGGTAGGAAGTACTGGTCCGTCTATCTTACGGGTACTGAGAACTCGGCGGATAATTACGATGCCGCAGAAGCTTCATCCTCGGCTGCATCTGTTGCTGCGACTGCTACTTCATCTACCGCGCCCTCCGTTGTCACAGTAGGAGGTTGGTGATGCCTGGAATCCGCAGTTTATATTTTGTAGCTAATGGTATCTAGGTCAAACCGTCACTGTCCAGGCAACAAGTGCTGCAGCAGCCTCAAGCTCAGCAGCAGCAATGTCCGAAAAGAAATCTTCTGGTCCAAGCAAAGCTGGCATCGCCGCAGGCGTCGTTATCGGTGTACTTGCGGCTGCTGGTATTGCTGGAGGCATCTTCCTTTGGATGCGCAGTCGTAAGAGACGTGAGGTCGAGGAGGAGTATAGGAGAAACGCAGCAGTCAACAACTTTGCCGCAGGAGGAAAATCATCAGTCAGCAGTGGAGGAGCTTCATTCACCGATACCCGCCTAGACCCAACCCTCGCAAACAGGAGAATGAGTGATGGAAGTATCGCTGATAACCAAGATTACTCACGGAGAATCTTGAAGGTCAGTACTATTCCGATCCACAATACTTAACACTTTATTAACACCACTCCAGGTAACCAACGCATGATAAGCCACAAACCTATGTGACGAACGACGAGTATCCAATGTCATTTAGCTCAATCAAATCATTTCGGCGTTTACGGTCCTTCTCCCTTTGTGACTACATTACATGGGTCTGCTTTGGGTTTTATTCCCTGTGTTATAAAAGGGTTTATGGTGTTATGTGTGTATAGGCGTGGCGTAGGATGAGCATATGAGAACATTTACTCTTCGCCATACGAGGATTCATTTTTCCATCAGGCATCGTCTACGATACACCAAACGTGACTATCATACGTTCACGTTTGAAATTCACTCCGTCCTGTCCTTTCAAAACTTTTGATTTTCGAAAATACGTCCTCCTCCGGCATATCTCCTTCGACACCTTTTGTTTTCCTTTAACAAGCGAGTCCCATCTTATACCCCAAACTCGAATTCTCGCCTCGATCATAACAAACAGTCAAGCACCCTCTCGTCACAGTGTCGGACCAAACACAAAACAAACATCTAGCGTGAAGCTTTTTTATATTTTTCTCTAATCACGTTTTCCGCATATCAACAACTCAGGCTTGGGAAATCCTTTGGAATATCGACAAAAAAGCTCCTGTATTATATGGTATCTGTTGGAGACAGATAGGATGGAAGGGAAGAGGGAGGGAAGGGAAGGGCAGCATATGTAAGGGAGGATATTTGGTCCTTGTGTGGTAGTTATAGATCCGAAGTAATGATGAGATAAAGAAATTTTATAAACTTATCCCTTTTGTAATATCCAGTGAGGTTTCTTTTTGTCTTTCATTTGTAATATTTTGGGGAAAGGGTGGATATGGGTAGTGTGGGATGGGATAGGGTAGGTTGTGTGTATATATTCATTCATTCAGTTTAAATGTCACTCTTTTCTTCTATTCGTATATTCATTTGTGTTTGTTTCTAAGAGGAAAGTTTTCCTTTTCTCTCCTTGTTTGGCTTCTTCTACTTCGTCTCTTATCTCATCTCTACAAACTATTCTAGTACGATAAGAAAGATCGTCTATTCATCTCTTTCCTTTCCTTTCCTTTCCTCTCCTCTCAAATTAAGTTAACTTACATGGTATGGTCTTCACCTTTTCTTTTCCTGGGCATTTCATTCATATTCGAGACTTGTCATAAGTGGGATAATGGATAAGTAAGAGATAAGGTCATCTGTCCTGTATCGTCTCGGGTTCGTCTCAGCGTGATCAGCTTTGGAGTATGATCAGCTAAGTTGGCTAGCTGGGCATTGTTGAAGTTGGAGTTGGAGTCTGAGCGGAGCCGGCACTTGACTTGGTTCATGCGTATGCGTGTGTAAGTGCGTGCGTGCGGGTTTGTTGTAGGTTTGTAGGGAGAATTCAATGCTGTATTCATTGTACGTATGTGTACTCTCTTTTTGCCTTGTTTGATTTGTGTTTAGTTGTCATTTACAGTAGTTAGTAGATAGACTAATATGCTATTTTGTTCAAGAACTTCAATTAAAACGAGCTCAACATACTCTTGTCGAATTCCAGCTACTGGAAACAGATTGACTGTATTGAAGTGCAAACAAGTAGACGTGAAATCGTTAATCATCATGATACGTGCATCTAACCATCCGTCCCCTCATCCCATTCCCTAACCACCCAATCCGTACCAGAGCAGAGAAGATATCCTACTCCATCCATCCTAGGTATAATATCATGCACCCACCGAAGTCCTGCATGCACGAAATCCAACCCAAACCAAACCCATATCCAAACCATCACCCACACCTCTCCAAAACCACCGCCGCCATGCCAGAAACAACAGCACTACGCCCTCGCAGTAATATAATCTCTATTCTCAATCGTCACACTCTTCGTCATGTGGTTAACCTTATAAACACCGACCAAGCGACTAGCCAACTCGAACATGTTATTCCGCAACGAGATAACGATGAACTGAGCATTCTTCGTTCTCTCCTTGATATACGACGCTACAATCGAGACCTGTGATGTGACTCTGTCAGTAAACTGCAAGCATACATGCATTCTCCGAAAAACCTGACAGACGGGCAAAAAGGAGGGACAAGAAGAGAGAGAGAAAGGGAAGAAGAAGAAAAGAAGAGAAAGAGAAAGGGGAGAAAAAACTCACATTCCTAAAATCCAACGCAGCATCAATCTCATCCATAACATACAACGGCGTCGGTTTATAATGATGCAACGCAAACACCAACGCCAAACTACTCAGCGTCTTCTCCCCACCACTTAGATTCGAGATATTCTTCCACGATTTCTTCGGCGGCATAACACTAAACAGGATACCCTCCGAGAACGGGTCTAGCGAGTCGACGAGTTCGAGTTCTGCATTCCCACCCATCGTAATCATCTGGTACATTTCCTTCAGCCGTAGAGAAATGGTGCTGAAACCTTCCATGAACCCTTCCAGACGCAGACGTCGCAGATCATCGCAGCGTTTCTTCGCCATGTCGCGTTGCGCCACTGCGCTTTGCAGGTCCTGGTTACGCGCAGCGTGTTCTTCGACACGACGACGGTATTCGGCGAGAACACCGAGCTCCACATTTACGTTTTGCGTCTTCTCTTCCAGGATGGCGATTTCGGCTTTCAGAGTCTCCTTGCTCATATCTGCAAGTTCATCTTTTGTGAAAGCAGGGAGTTCTTCGGCCTCAGCTTCCTCACCAAGATCGCTGATGTTCTGAAGGGCGAGTTTGCTCAGCTTTTCTTGCCAGTATCTTAGACGCTTTTGATTCTCAACAAGGACTTTTTGGTTTTCTTCGAGCTTGTTGCGCATTTCGATTTCGATTGCACGAATCTCGTTAAGCTCGGTAGTCTTTTCGTCAAGTTCGGCTTTCACTGCGTTGAGCTCTTCCTTCTTTTGACGTAATGCTTCTTGAGCTTCTTCGACCTTGGCTTGGGAGCCCTCTGAGTTGGATCCTTGATTCTGGATCTCTTCTTCCAATGCTTCTAGATCCGCAGCAGAAGCAGCTAATTCCTTGCTGGCCTTTGCATGATCCTTCTCATGCTTGGCAAGTTGCTTCTCTGCTTTGGTTTTGGTGACTTCGGCAGTGGACATGGCTTGACTTAAAGAGTCAATCTCTTCTTTGAGTGCATCAACCTTTGCACGCTGAGCACGAAGCTTCTCACCACCAACTTGCATGATCTTGTCTTGAAGAGCTTTAATCTCTGCTTCGACACTGGCTGTCTCGTTATGAAGCTTCTCAATCTCCTTGTTGAGCTTTGCAATATCCTTCTTTAATGTGGTGACACGGCCATCGTCCGTTTGTGAAGGTTGATGTTCCTTGCTTAACTCCTTGATTCGTCGTTGCGCATCTGCCAAGTTTCGTGCCGAACTTTCAATGTCGAGACCAAGCTTCTGCATTTTTGTATCAAGTTGAGGTATTTTGTGGTTGAGATCTTTGATCCTTGTTTCCAAGTCGGTCTGACGGTCTTGGAACTTTTGGAAGGTTTGTTCGAATTCATCTCTGTCTACCTCAAGCTTGGCTACCTGCTCCTTTGAGACGTCGGCAACAAGTTTAGAAGACATGAGACCTTTCTTCACTGTATTGCCTCCTCCTGACATTGTACCAGACTTATCAATCAACTGCCCGTCTAAAGTCACAACACGCCATCTCTTAGCTCCGTAAGCAATGCGGTTGGCTTGTGCTAAATCCTTTGCAACCAGAGTATTTTGCAGCGAATGGAAGAAAGCTGGTCTGAACTTATCATCCTTAGCCTTGATCAAGTCAAATAGACGAGGAACGTTTTCAGGAGTATCGATCGGCGATAGATCTCTATTGCCCAGCTTGTCCAAACACATGAAGTTACCACGTCCAAGATTGGTTTTGCGCAGGTATTCAATGCACTGCTGTCCAGCTTCGACAGTGTCTGTAACAAAATTGTCGAGAGCCCCGCAAGCAGTAGATATGGCAATATCAAATTGCTTGTCAATCGTGCCCAAATTTCCAAGTCTTCCGTGGAATCCGTCAATTCGACCGGTCTCCTTGAGTCTCATAAGACCTGTCAATACATTTCCTTGCGTTTGAGTATTTGAAAGACTAGCACGAGCTTCATCTGCTTTCTGACGAGCACCAGATAACCGAGCACGGAATTCCGGTTCCTTCTCAGACAGTTGAGTCAGCTCAGATTGCAGGCGGGCAGCCTCTTTCTCTAGCTTCTTCCTCTCGACTTTGCATTGCTCAATCTCAGCGAGCCTAGCTTCGCACCCCTCCTCGATATTCTGGATCTTTGTTTCGAGTTCCTCAAGCGCCACCGCACCTGCATTGGCCTTTTCGTGAAGTATGGCCAACTCACTCTCTGCTACGGCAATAGCGGACTGCTTCTGGTTAATTTTTTCAGTCCAAGGTTCCAGCGACTTTTGCTTGACAGCAATTTGATCAGAGAATTGCTGCGTCTTCCCCTTAAGATTGTCTCTGATCTTCGTCAGCTCCTGCTCTTCAGCAGCCATTTTCTCCTCCATTTCCGCTATCTCAGCTGCGGAAGTCTCGATATCCTCTCCACACTTCTCAATCGTCGCTTGAGCATCAGCCATGGCTGACTCAGATGTACTGATCGTCTTCTCCAGTTTCTTTTGCTTGCCTGTCAAGAATTTTCTCTTCTCCTCAAGCTTTACTCGCTCCTGGTCGAGACTTGCCATCTCTTTGAGAATTGCTTGTGTGTCCTTTTCAACCGACTCGTATTCTTTTTGACCCTTCTTGTACTGTTTCTCCAGTTGTTTGATACCTGCTTCGTTCCCTTGATGTTTCTCCAGCTCCGCATCCAGCTGTGCCTGCATCTGACCAATTGCCTCTTCAGTGACTGCTAAATTATCACCACACTCATTGATATAAACCTGGTACAAAGCTGATTGCTTCATAGCCAGTTCGTTTTCATCCTTGATGTAAGCGAGTGCCTTGTTCTTCTTGTCTTCCAGGCTATTCTTCTCCTTTTCAACATGCTGCACACGGCCACTCTTTTCAACACAAACTTCGTTCAACGTTTCCACCTCTGCCGCGGATTCTTCAATTGGGGTCTTGTATTTTGAGGTGCCAATAATGTCCTCGAGGTATTCTAAAAGTCCATCGTCATGTTCGTTGGCCGCTTTCGGCTTCATTTGGGCGATCGATTCGACTTCACCCTGGAGAATCAAGAATCGCTTGTGATCTAAATCGACGCCTCGATCTCTCAAAAGTGTAGTGACAATCGTGAAATTGGATTCCTTCCCATTAATGTAGTACTTGCTAGAATTATTTTTGAACGCTTTGCGAGATATGACGAGATCAGAATCCGGCATGACCTGGTGTGTTCCATCTGGCTGATCCATCACTTCTTGGAAATGCACAGCTACCTCGCAGTGGTCTAGATCTGGGAATGCGGCAGAGTTATGAATCAAGGCGGAAATTTTCCCTTGTCGCATCTTGCTAGCTCTGAAACCGAAAACGAAAAGAAGAGAGTCAATAACGTTGGATTTGCCAGAACCGTTTGGCCCAACGACAGAAGAAAATGATGCGTGAAAGGGACCAACTTCCTGACGGCCAGCGTAACTCTTGAAATTGGTAAGAATCAAGTAAGTGATAACAAGTCGAGCCTTTGGGCCAGTATCCTCGACCACTGGCGTTGCTGTACTTCTCGATTTCATAACGATATCCATAGGCTTTTCAAGAATTGTATCCATCGCTCTAATAGGTTTGACAGTTGATGTTTGACTGTCCGAGGTACCGGGTTTCTCTGTGATATCAGCTAGAACGGTGTTGTTGTGCAATTCAGAAGGCTCAGGAGATTGAGACGGCTTCGGTGTTGGTAAGGATGATTGAGTATCAGGGGTCATTGAATTGCTTGCGCTTCGTATGGGCACACTCTTTTTGCGTGGCGCCGGCTTCTTCGCTGCTGAATCTGGTGCTGGTGTCGCTATTTGTTCGGGGTCAAATATCTCAGAAGGCTCTATATTCTCAGCCCCCATACTCTTTTTAGCTCTACCGCCTGTTCGAGGTGTTGCTGCAATGGAGTTTGTTGTCTTCCGCCTTGACTGAGTAGACTTCCGTGGACTTCGCTTCGGCGCAGGGGTGAAGTCTTCCTCCTCATCTTCTTCGACCTTGACTGGGACATTCTCTTCCTCGTCTGAAGACTCAACTACAACTTTTCGGCGTGATGCCGCCCTTCGAGAGGGACGAGCGGGGGTCTCTGATGCCATATTGGTTTTCGGCTTAAGATATGCTTTATTTCGTGCGCGGGGAAAAGTCGACTTGAGGTTTCAACACTACTGAGGTAGGCGTTAGCAGCACAAGATATGAGTTCTTGGGAGAAAGAGGAACTCACCACTCAGTCCCGCGTCATGAGTCAGTTATGTTTGTTGTTTTGGCGTGAATTGTCGTCTTAATATGTTTTACTCGAAGTCAGTGTGTTGATGCGGGCATTTGTTTACTTCAAAACAAGAAAGACGCTAAGATAAGGATCCTTATCTACCCTCATCGTCGCGAGTTTATAGGCCATCGCAAACACCATTTGCAGCCATCAGTATAATTTAGATCAAAGAAAAATTGCACGAGATGTTCAGCTTCTCGAATTTTGACGAAGTCTTTGACTTTGATCCAGATTGCTCATACGATACGATTGCCGTCCAGCGCATTGAGGGAAATCGAAAGACGCTGGAAGGCCTCTTCGTCGACATTTTGATGAAGAATGCTGGTATCAGAAGGCGTATGCATTCACTCACCTCAACGCATATATTTTCTGCTGATACATCTCTTAGCTGTCAAGTATTACCCTCCAAAGACGAATAGCGATTTACGGAATTTACACAAGGCAATTGTCGAGACAGCTGGCGAAGATCATGTTAAACTTTCAATCCTGTACTACTTACTCCTCGATTTTGATGCGCCTACTGGACGACGAGACTACTCTATGAGTTTTGAGCAGAGGTCTTTTCTTCCTCAAAAATACCAAATTTACATAAAAGGTCTTTGGCATATGGATCGCCTGGATTTCGAAGTTTGTCCTCACATTCATCCCAAGCAAAAAGCGTGCAAAGCTAACCAAAACTAGTCGGCACTTGAATACCTGACATATCCCTCTTTACTTCCTACATTTGCGGACGAGATACTGGAAGTTCTTGTACGGCATTCAAAGCACGATCTTGCGGTCCCTCTAGCATACTATCACACCGTTCATCCTACGTTGACGGGTTCAAGCGCGACAGAAAGTTTGTTCTCAGCCATCGCAAGAACCAGTGTTACAGAGGCGTTCTATTTTTCCCGTGGGCAAGCAGACAGCGCGAGGAGGCATATGTTCGAGCTGTTAATCTCCGCCGTGCTCAGTAATTCCTCTCCGGAAACGATTGCGGATCGCAGCGTCGAACTGGTCAACCTTCCATTCACACAAGAAGAGGAGGCTTGGTTCGAAGACTACTTGCTCCGTGGCGAAGGGAGAGCAATTAGAAAGGGAAGAGACACAGTGATGATGCGGAGAATTGGTATGGGGAAATTCTCAGAGACATTGTCATTGAAAGGCATTGGTGGTCGGTCAGTAGGGGGACTCGATTGGGATAGATTATCAGCAGCAGTAAAGGAGGGACTGGGGCCAAGGATTGATGTATAAAAGACAACTATAACATAGTTGTACAGATTTTGCGAAGATACCAGAATTGCAATGGAGTTATAGGACATAGGTCGTCATCATACATAGAGTAACAATTGTACAATAACCATCCACCGTACTCGTTACAGTACTTCCTTTTCCAGCAAGTGAGTTTCATTGTTCTGGTCAAGCTACGCGATAAAATTTCCGGACGCGGTGTTGGCCGCGTCCAACCAATCCAGATTTCCATCGCATTAAACTTAAACATGAACACTGCAAAGCCGGATTCATTAATTGTGCAGCATTGTGAGCAACGACTTCGCGGCGAGTAACCGTCGATGGCCTAGACTCGATCTACTAGTCCTTGCAGGTACTACACCAGAAACCGCAATGCGACTTGGAAAGCCGACTTAACCATATCCTCGAGCACGCCCATTATGGCTCCGCCAATATGTAAATTTTGGCAAAACGGAAACAATTGCAGATTTGGCGGTAGGTTTCTGAGGAGTAAAGACATACCATTGAGCTCATGCTGATCTTTCGAAAGATAGATGCAAATATCGACACTCCGATGATAGCAGTAGTAGCAGCGGAAACAACTACAACAATCGCTACGCTCCTCTTCAGAACCAATCCTCTAGCTACCAGCCTCGGCCGCAGTCACGGAACAGCAATCAGGGACGAGGTGAGTTGGACATAATTCCTAGCTCGACATGCTAGCTAATGTGTTTGCAAAGGGAATCAAGCGCAAGGCCTACCATATAATTTAGATAAAGAAGCTATTATACAGGACCTCACGACCGAACGACCACAATGGATTCTCTCAGCATACGGACCGGGCAAGCAGGCACCCGAACAGCTATTTGGAGGGCCTGCTCGCGAACAGAGCTTCGAAGAGATGCGCCTGCTTCATTACATGGCTGAAGCTTCTGGCAATCCACAGCAAGCTGTTTGTTACCTTGGCCACATCATTTGGAGCAACAAAAACTAATGCATTGTAGGTACAAGCTGCAGAGGAACTATGGAATAACTCAGAACAACAAATAAAGGCAGCTTTGAATGATTTGGATGGCGCAATCAGGTTCATAATAAATGCCGAGAACCAACACCCAAACAGAATCGATATTTGCAAAGCGGGCACATCTACAGATCAAACACCTTGGATTCAACGAAGCAGTCCAGGCTTCCAATCTGCTCCTGCTAATAACAATGCATTTGGTGCCCCTAGCCAGCCAACGACGTCGGCATTCGGTCAACCTTCGGGGCCAAGTGCGTTCGGTCAACCCTCTGCATTTGGTCAGCCCTCCGCTCCAAACGGGAATGCGTTCGGTCAGCCTTCGAGTCAAAACACAAGTGCATTTGGGCAACCTTCAACTCAAAATACGAACCCCTTTGGGCAGCCTCCCAGTCAAACTACAAATGGATTTGGCCAACCTTCGGGTCAAAACTCAAATGCGTTTGGTGCACCCTCGCAAGCTTTTGGGGCTCCATCTCAGCCGGGGGGTTCTATTGGATTTGGACAACCGTCAGCTATGGGACAAAAACCCAATCCCTTTGGTATGGGTGCCGGGCAAGCTACCCAGTCAGGCTTTGGACAGCCGTCGGCCCTAGGACAGAAGCCGAATCCTTTCGGTGCGCCTTCCAGTTCTGCTCCGTCGAACTTCTCTGCTTTCGCTGGGTCTAACGCATTTTCTACCGGTCAACCAAGTAATAACGCCTTTGGAGCATTTGGTGCGCCATCAGCCGCAAATCCTCTCCCTCCAGCTATTCAACAACCTCAAGTCAATCCATTGACGCAAAATGCGAACCCGCTAAGCTCGACACCTGCCTTCGGTCAACCCACCTCCCAGCCTAATCCTTTCAATACCAAGAATAACTTGCCTGCACCTCCTATGCCGTTTAGTGCACCTCCGCCGGCACAGCAAAATCCTTTTGGGGCCCAAAGTTCTCAACCTGCAGCTCCAATCCAGAACCCCTTTGGAAATGCAAACAGTCAAGCACCCCCGCCTTCTCAACCGAACGGCTTCTCGCAACAATCATTTACCAATACTCAGTCAGGGTTCACAAACTCTAATAATATCAATCAAAACGCACCTACTCAGAACGTGTCTAATGTGAAGCCATTTAGCCCGAACTTCCAGCCTCCACCAGATCCAAACAACTTGCAGCAACCTGCCGTGGAAAGTTATATACGCATGGGAAACAATGGACATCCAGAATCTTTCAATGGCAGACCGATCACGCTCAAGGACGGAGAGGTGGGCACGATGGTACAGGGAAATTTCGTCAAAATATGGTTCCCGAAAGGTCCGCCAGCACTCGATAATTCTTCTGAGATGCCAAACGCGGAATACGACGAAGCTACAAAATCACGGTACCTACAAGCAAGGCAAAATGGCGCTTTTGCTGATGGCGTGATGCCAATGATACCCCCTAAAAAAGAATGGTGTTTATGGAATTTCTAAGACCTCGAAGCATTTGTTCAGGAGCGGGTCTATATAAAAAAGTGGTCATGCATTGGGCTGGTGTTTGTGGTTATTCGGTGTATCATAATATATTAAGGGATCTTGCTGGGAATATTAACTGTATCATTATTATGCCCAAATAGGCAATCCAACCGTTCGATGGACTACGGCACAGAACCCAACTTCCCCAAGCCAGTCCCCTGCCGATTTCTCAAGCTCTTGCACCAGTAGCAGTCGGGTCCATATTGGCCTTCAGGTCACCTCAATTCATCATACCATCTCTCCCCCTTTCGTCAAAAGAACACATCTCACCAGCACGTCACGCCGCCCACCCAACCCTCCCAATTCCCTCCGCATCTCCATAATCTCATCCTGCGCCCTCTCGGCCCAATAAGTCAAGTCTCCTCTCCAGCTAGGCACAGCTAGGAACGCTATCGGCCCCGCGAAATCACGTCCATATTCTACCACCATCCTCACCTCTCGTAGATGCGGCATCTGCGCAAGGATCGCAATGAGATTGTGCTGGCGGAATTTGTTCCAGGCGCGGAAATCGAGCGCGAGGGAGCGGATGGGGAGATACGGGAGGGGGGTGAGGAGGGATTTGAAGGGGGTTTGTGAGGCGCTGTGGTAGCTTGGTGGGAGGGTTAGGTAGAGTGTGTCATGTTTTAGGGAGATGGGTATCGGTGTGGATGGAGGGAAGGGCTCGCACGGGCTTGTTGATGATGTCTGTGATTGCGGTAAGGGAGCTTGGAGGAGTTGATGTGTGGAGAGGAGAAAGGCACGGGATTCGTGGTTGATGCCTGAGAGTATGGGCGGTTTGGTTAGGGATACCAAGAAATCGGGGCGTGTAGGGACTGTAGTGACTTGAACGATTCGAGGAGGCGGAAGGAGATGCGACCAAATTTCCAAACGCAGTTCTGCAGGAAGAGACGAAAAGAGAGGGAACGTAATATCGGCGGTCGTCATGGTATCAAAATCATAAGGTCCTCACAGATGATTTCGGGACAAAGGGCGTATAGTTGACCGCAGAGCCTCAGGAGTTATGGAGACAAAGAAGGTGCCTCAAGAGAGCTAAGTAAAAATTGAAAAGCAATCTCTGAAAATAAAAACTGGGTGGAGTAAAGCCATTCATTATCTTCATGATGAGCTTGTTAAATCCCAACCGTTATTTGACATAAAATTCCGTATAAGTGACCCACCCAACCGTTACTCAACCTCGAGCCGCCGGCAATCTTTGCAGCCCAAGGCTCACTGGCCCCTCGCGAAGCCTAAATTAACGGCTGTGGGAGGAGTACTCGAGTGAGTTGAGGGGAAATTTATCGAGGTTGCTATGTACTTGGTGCAAAAAGAAGCTCGCTTGGGCAGGGAATTGAAAACCTGACTTCTCCACTCTCGTGACTACCTGTCTACCCACATGCCACGTTCTCGATGCCGCGATAGTGATATTGTGTACCAGAGTAATATGATCTTGGGAATATCTCAAATATGATTTAGTAGCTATATCTCGGAGGTTTCGAAGCTGAAAGTCATGGACCCTGCAACTTATATCCTCTCAGTGCAATTTTTAGCTTCTCATTTATTCAGGTCTCAGTCAAACAACGAGAGCCTCAACTTCACAGTGCTCTTGAGTTCTGTATACATTCGAGTGGTGAAATGATAGGATATGTTCTTAGTAAGGCCGTGACGTAAATTTCTGCTACTACGAGAAGTTCATGCCCAACGTTATATTAGTTTCGCTACTCTACTTTGCTCAATTTTGTTGCATCATATGAGTAGCTACTCCCCTCACCCTCCGTATTTACACCCCGGATTACTCCCAAGGCGGATGCAGAGCATTCATCCATTCATTTCAATCTTTCCAAACCTCCAAATCCACCAAATTATCTACTTTATCCCAGGGAGTCAGTCCACTTTATGCCAGACCACAGTTCTCAATCTACGACCCACCTCGTCTCACTTACCATCGTCTGGATGATGTAACTGCCTAAGAATCATCTACAGAAAACAACCAAGGCGACTTTTCAACCCAACCATATCTTTCCATAACTTCAGCATTCGAAACTATACCTTGTTTATCAAGACTACGCCACACACAAGTCAATTCAATCCAAACTCGCCATAACATATTCCTCAACACATCTCGCCACTAGCACTCCCTTCATATGCCTCCCCACCCGAGAGAACTAGAAAAGAAACAGAGAACCCCCCCTCCTCCAGCAACAAATCGCCCACCCCCTTTCTCAACCACACTACCCCCATACCTCCCTCTACTACCTTCACGCATCCACTTCCCGGAACATTCTTCTCCCTCAACCTGCTTTTCACCATCCCACGCTTCCTCTTCCATAGTCGAGAGCTACCATGACACCAATGCACCAATATCAAAAGGACAAAACATCCCCCCTCAAAAAGCAAAATCCTAGACTCTGCAGTTATCAGATCTGCTTCAGATATTAGCCCGTCCCCAACACTTAGATACTGCACAGATGCCGTTGCCAATGGAAGGAACCAAGAAATGATCAATCTATGTAAAGTCGTCCGCTAACTTCGGCATTGAAGCTGGCTGGAGCATTACTAAGACGTGACAAACTAGGTATCTCAGTTAGCAATATATCGAGCTAAAAATGCAGATGTTGTTTCATAATGAGTACTAGCTGATATCTCTTATGCGGGTGTGTTTATGATAGATCTATGTAGGGAAGAGAAGCTTATATGCGGTAGATCTGTTTGTTGTATTGATACAAGTATATACCGTTACATTGAGCCTATCATTCATAAATTCAGCCAGCCTACTTAGACTCGCATCAACGCAAGAAAAGCAAAATTTTAACTCACTCATCCCATTATATACATATTCCACCAATAAACAATCTCAGCAATAGATAGACGCCCTCTCGTCCCCTAAAACCAACCCGCTAATCCCCAGAACGAGAATCCGAGAACCCAAGCCCAAGAACACGAAGAAGAAACT
Source organism: Rutstroemia sp. NJR-2017a BBW (assembly GCA_002946425.1). Taxonomy (NCBI): domain Eukaryota; kingdom Fungi; phylum Ascomycota; class Leotiomycetes; order Helotiales; family Rutstroemiaceae; genus Rutstroemia; species Rutstroemia sp. NJR-2017a BBW. The sequence goes on from NJPT01000052.1 coordinate 619,480, forward strand.
TCACTTCCTCGGTAACTTTATCATAGCTAGGGAAGATAGGGATGGGAGAAAGAGAGATGAGATAATATGCAACGTCTAGATCATATCACATCAGATCCCATCACATCACATTTTCCTAGCCTAGATCTTGCATACACATGGCATACCGCAATATATCATAGCATAAAAATGAACAAAATTCGAAGCTATCAACTCCCAACTAACCGCCCGATTAAGCACTCAACCACAATAAATCCCAGTGGCGAATACTACTTGACTAGAAGACGTTACTCTAAGTTAGGGACGAAGGGGTCTCTCACTAACTCACTAATTTCGGGACGACAGTACCCGGGCCGGTAACCATTACTTAACCTTAACGTTACGTAGGTGGAGTTACCCCATTACCACAAGGGTCCTAAGTACAAAGTAACTGCATACAAAGTAAACAATCAATCAAGAAAGAAATCCAAAAAATCCAATACGAATACGAATCCATATCAACACAACCTCGGATTACATCACTCCCGGAACGGACAAGAAAAGGGAAGAAAGAAATTCCCGTGCCACCTACCTCATACCTCCGACCCAATGTAACTACAGTATTCCACCGACCTCACAAATTGGCATGTCATCATAGCATCGGATTCGCATGCATACCCAATTCGAGAGTAGATAAGATAAAGTTTTTGGAGGGATGAAAGTTCCATTTCATGATAACTGCTAGCTAGCTATCTATCAGGAGTATTCCAGATCCCCTCATTAAAATTTTTGATTCGCTTTCCTTTCCTTTGCTTTCTTTTCTTTGCTTTCCCATACCTCCAATTCCAATTCTTTGCTTTGCTTTCATCTTTTCCTCCCTTCCAAAATTCCCTCGTTTGTAACCCCATTTCCTCCGCTCGAACATCAAGTCCTTGTTATCTACCCCCTTAATGCTATCCACCCACCCATCCATCCTCAAGCATAATAGAAAAAGCCAGCCATATATCTGTGTATACATTAAGTAAACCACCGGAAAGAGCAAAACCGTGAAAAGAAAGCCTTCAAAGAAGAAAAGAGCTGGAAAAAGCCAAGGGAAGTACTGATTTGATATGAAACTGCAATTGATCTTCTCCCTATTTCTCTCTCTCTTTGTACACCATAAAAGCATAAAGTGTGGAGTATGTTATCGACCTATCCCACAAACCCGCGCAACAACGCCACTGATAAAACGCCAGGAAGATATAACATGAATTGCTTGAGAAAAAAAACCCCCCCACCTGGTATCGTACAAAACTCCATATAGACGCCGCCAGTATCATTCAATAACCAAAACCCCGAACCAATACGGTGAAGAAACAAGATCAGCCAGCAAAAAGCAAAAACAGTGAACAGTTAGATGTGTGAATAGTTTAAGCTGCTGGCTGTGTCTGTGGCTCTTCCCACGCATTCGGGTCGATGAGGAAATCAAAGTCATTCCAGCTTTCAGTGAGGGGAGTCTCGTCGTTAGCGAAGAAAGAGTCGTATGAAAATACAGGAGATTCCTCAGCTTGAGAAAGTTGACCTTGGCTTGATGGAGCTGATGGTGCAAGCGTCGAGTTTAGTCCCTCGTAACTTGGATACATCTGACCTCCCTTGCCGACGGCTATTGCGTTTTGGAATGAGTGGTAGGCACTAGGACCTTGATATTGTGACAGGTTGTGACTTCCAGCCATCAGGAAGCTGTCTGGTGAAATAGCACCGCTCAGCGCCATTTGGTCGTTTGCTGATAGAGCAGTGCTCAAAGGAAAGGCATCTTGACCATTCATGTGTGCATAGTTGAATGTCTGAGCCATGCTTGGAGAGAATGTGTTCGTGGGTGCTGAAACTTGACTGAGAGGAGACGCTGTAGAGACAGGCGAGAGAAGTTGTTGGCCATTCGTCATGGCAGTAGGAGAGGCGGCAGGAGAGCCGTTGACTGAGGTGTGGTGACTTGCGGTAACGACTGGCATCGAAGAACGTCTGGTATCATCTTGAACAGATTCAGCTGTATTCATTGGGTTCGGGACGGCAAAAGAGGAAGACCTTTTGTGTGGTGCTTGAAACCTCTGTTGCTGAGTTGGGTAAGGAGATGCGCGGAAGTTCATAGGACGTTGTTGGAATGATTGAGGCTTTGATGAAGTTGGAACTTGGTTCATCATCGGTGGTGTCATTTGATTCACCATGGGACCTGACATCGGACCTCGTGCTGATGTGGGGATGCCTTGGCCATTGTTGAGTGTCGCGTTGGGCATTGGCGTCTGGTTTGGATTGAACATTGGGTTATATCCTTGCATAGAATTGGACATCTGGCTCTGATCTGGTGCGAATGAATACGATGATCGCAAGGCCTCATCAAGCTGCCTTCGGATACCGACATTGGCGGATAGGTATGCGGAGAACTTATCTCCGAGGGTGCCGGTGTGGAGATGGTAGGGGAGTTGCATTGCGAATCGGTTAATTCCATCGTCTTCCTCCTCGTACATTTCTTCGTTGGCGACATCATGCTCGGTAACCTTCAAGGCGCGACCGGTTCTTTGTTTGTGTATCTCTGAAGCCTTTCTTGCTGATTCGACTCGTGCTTCTAGGCTTCGGTCGCTTCTTCTTGAGGCAGCAATGAAGGCACGCTCCTTGTTCTCCTCATGAGATCTTACGGTCTAAGGAGAAGAGGTCAATAACGTCTATCCTATGTTAATGGAGAGAGGACGGTGAGGAAGTATTCACCTTGACCGGCCTAATAGGCGTCCGGATGACAGGCATGGTGGCGATAATTGATGTCGACGGGTTTGTATGAGGATGTTGAGATGGTTGTATGTCGAGGTGATATTTGGATTGATCCGAGCACAGTTTGACAAGTGAAGGGAAGAAGAGGGGACTGAGAGGGTATGAAATATTTTGAAACAATGAAAGCTTCAAGCGTTGAGTGGGAATGGGTAGGGATTTGGGTTCTGACGCAGAGCAGGAGCCGAGTATATAGGGAAGTATCGTAAAGCTTTGAGAAGGATGGGGGTGCGGGTACAGATGCGGGTGAGATGGAGCAGATGGAGCAGCAGTAGGTAGGAGCAGTAGTAGTAGTAGTAGTAAAGCTCAAGCTCAAGCTCCAGAAAGATAGCTTCCGTAACGGACGTGACGGATAGAATTGACGTTAATTGATATACTCCGCAAGGAAGCAAACAAATAAAAAGAGGTCCAGAGATTAAATTAAGTTGGGTCGAGGAAGCGATTAGAAAAGGAAATTCAGAAATGCCGAAATTCTTTGGTGAGGATCAAATCAATAGCTAGATTTGGCTTGGGAACTTGGAAATCCCGACGATTTCTCTTGTTCTCTTGTTCTCTTGTTCTTGTTGTCTGGGCTAAAACGTGGCTCTGGTATGTAAGGTATGTAACCTCGCGATCCGCAGCCACTTTTAACGAAGGTTGCTGGGATCGAAGAAAAGCCTTTTTTCTTCCCCTCACTGGCGACCGCAATCGCAACTTTTGCGAAACGAACAAGGGCACGGCAATCTTGGTTCCGATTTTGTGAGATCAAAGGAACGTTTTTCTGAATGGGGCTGTCGGAATAAATCGAGCGTTTCTCAGATAATAGCTGGCAATCGTGCGAATCGTGAGATGCAGAGTCGAGCGTTGAGCGCGGACCGATGGGGAGGTAAGAAGTTGCTGCTATATAGGTGTACGGCGCAGCAGGTGGGTACGGATGAATACGGCTGTATACAACGTATACAGTGTATCGCTCTGGATGGAAATTCTGTATAATGAGGTTACGGAGAGATACAGAAAGTCTGATAACTTTGGATTGTTTTCTTTTCCAAATAGGGAGGGGACAATTCATATTTATTCATCTACTGCAATTTATCTCGTCCTAGGCTCAGGAATTTTATTTCTAATTATTCCTTGAAGAAAACAGTCCTTTCAGTCCAGGCGTTGTGATAGCTCTTGATAGGACAAATAAAAGGGTCGGTTTCCCCTTGGAGAAGCAGCAAGCACGAAACTCACGCACGACAAGTGACATCCAGCAGAGCTAGGAACGCGGATCTCTCGACTACTACTCTCACACTCGAATACGAATTCGAGACATTCACCAGATTTAATCGCCGAAATGATCAAATCCTTGAATGGGAATTTCATTTTGCACATTCCCATCTCTGCCCTCCTTAGCCTGCCAGCATCCCACACCGGATGCCATACCGTCACTAACCTGGTGAACTAATCACTAATCATCGCGCCCATCTCACCCTTCTTTTTCCTTCTGATCGGATATTTCGATATTTCTCTGATCGATACCCGTTCTTTCTAAGCTGCGACCTTCTTGTTCGGGTGCGTATTCTCGCCGATCGTTCCTCTGTGGAACGAGCCCACGCCCTCATTGGACAACTATGGCCAGGCCGGAGATTCCTCCTTGACCATCCTTGCCCAGACGTATGTTTTACCAGATTGCCGAGATGGAGAACGACGCCGCTATTTCTCGATTCCATGCAGGTGTCAGCCCCAAAACGATGCTTTCAAGCCTGTTCCCAGAGCTTCAAGTAGATGAGATCCGAAAGGGCAAAGGGCAAAGGGCAAAGGACCCAGCGATCCAAACTCTAACTAGGTTGAGTAGCGAACACTTGAGCAGCCAGTCCCCGACCTCGACGAAGTAAATCTTGACAAATACGTAACAAGCAAGCTGATAGGTTGATTGCACACTGATCGCAGAGCTTGCAGCCTTTTCCGGAGTAAAGGCTCCCCACTATGATGCAACAAAAGCTCTGGCAAAGAGACCGGACAAACAGCTAGCGACTGACTCCCGAGTCCCAGAGTCCGCAAGCGGGTTGCACAGACTGGGGAGCTTTGGGGAGCTACTTAGTAGAACGGAGTCTGAGCTGCATGGGGCAGATGGCCAGAAATGGCGATATCTTCAGACCCAATTACCCAAATTCCAAATTCCAAATTAGCCAGCCAGTCACTGGCAGCTGTCTTTGTTTTGGTTCTTGTTGCGTCAAAGGAGAAAAGGAGAAAAGGCATTAATTCCCTCAGCTAAGGCCGGGCCCGTCATCCAGTCTCTTCCAGAGGGATTCTGATCAGCGAACCCGCGGAAAATGACATAACATTCTAGAAAACTACATCATACCGGTAAGTGTCGTAGCAAAATCCATCGGCAATTCGAGCTTCCAAACCAATCACCAGCTCCTAACTACGACTATCACATGATTCGTATTCGTATCAATTCTCACGATTTGCCTTTCAAAGTTCACGCCGACTGTACCGTGCCTGCACTGCCTAGGACACACACTTTTTTCCTCACTGCCAAGTTTTTCTTTGGTAGCCAAGCACATAAACCTTCCACCCGTCCGTTGCGTTGACAAACCTCAAGCCACCCAAGCTAGGTTCCCGCAGCCATGAGCCATGAGCCATGCTTGTCCCAGTGCCTCCACCCACAATGCCCAGATGTCCCACCAGTCGCACCAGTCGCACCCCAAAATTCGGGTTCTACACGGCCACCCTAGCAGGGGCTTATCTAGATCGTGCTTCGCTACGCAGTACGCACACACGGGAGAACCAGTTCAACAGTCAGTTTGGTTGGCGTGGTTGGCAAATTTTCCCTATCTAGATGCCGACTTGCGAAAGCGAGAAAAATCAAAATCTTATCTTGGTCACTTTTCACATTTTTCATTTAAATTTGCAGCCAGCCGAGATCGATTGGGTGAGATGGCATCACCTTGCAGCTTGCAGAACAACTCTGGGTTGCACAAGCACGTGGGAAAGGACCTTCCGTCTGTGAGGATAAAGTCAAGGAATTAGCTAACGTTAACTATTGCTATTCTGTTCACAATGTCTGAGTACTCAGTAACCTTAACCTTAGGTGCTGTCGAATTACATCACACAATATTTCCCCCCCCTTTTGTTCCGCGGGGATTGTTTGTGTGTTTCTCCTCTCCCTTTGTTTTCTCACTCGCTGCAAAAATACCTAACCAACGGACTTAGCCACGGGGATAGGTATCTCTACCGACCGAACCTGCTTACCCTTTAAAATCACCCACCCACCCAGCCAATAAATCCGACCGCACCTCAGATCCAAGCGCGAAAAGCCAAAAACAGTTCTGCTTGCTTGCCTTGCTTGCTTGCTTACCCACCCTCCCACAGAAAAGCTCCGAGCAACCAAAAAACACGATCGGTACAGTGCTGTATCTCCCCAGTAAGTGCAGCGCATCCCCATCTCACATGCACAGTGCACACCCTTTCCCATTTCGCAACATTCGCCCTTTTGGCAACGCCCATGCTTGTCCCAATCCTTCAATAACATGGGGGGGGGGGGGGGTAAGCCAATTTTGCAGCACCAGGTCAGTAAAGGGAAGTGAAGCTTTTGCGGGGCCGCTGCCCCGTATATCGTATCGTATCGTGAACCTGCTGCCGTGTCGCCGAACGGGGACGGAAGAATTTAAAAATGGTGGCATGGGTTTCAAGTTTGGATAGGAGAAATCGCAAGTGAGTTAAAAGTATCCATGCCGTTAACAGCCATAGTAGAGCTATAGCTAGCTACGTTTCAATTCCCTCCCTCCCCTCTCCCTCCCTTTCCCCCACGCCGATCTCCTTTTGAGGGAGGGGGTATGCGTTATGCTATCCTATTCCTACCGCAAACACCCAATTTGGGACCGACTCGAAAGCTTTAGAAACAGTGACGTGAGAGCCATGCACACATAACTAACTACCCGCACCTGCTGCTGTCTTGTCGGTTCGTCTCCCCTGGTTGCGCTGCGCTGTCTTACAGATCCAGCTCTGGACTCTCTCCCTATTTGCCGGTCCAGCGAGGCAAGCGGGCCTGCGCAAGTATGGGGCAGCGCGGCGCACGCACGGCACAGATCTAGATGAGAAATTGGCACTGTAGATCGGATCTGGAATTTCTAGGTTTGGATGATGTGGGCTGCTGAGTTTCTTTTTCCGTCATCTTCTTGTTCTTTTTTACTTCTGCGAGCCTGCGTGCGAGAAGATGGGATGGGATGGGATGGGACGTTCGGAGCTTTTTGCAGATCGATCGATCTATCCTATCTTGCTGCCATGCTTTTCTCCCTCTCTCAGTTCTGTCACCCTTTTTATTTCGTTTAGGCTTGGCTGATCTCACCCCTCAATATTTTTATTTTTGGGGCCAGAATAAACAGGTGTGGAGTTGAGGTTTGGATCCTCTTTTTTTTTTTTTGGAACTCACTAATTCGGCGCGTTGGGCCGGGTCACTGTTTTCTTATTGTGGTATAGTGTGAAGGTTAAAAAGTTAGAGGTTTAGCTAGAGTCGATGGGTTGGGGAAGAAGAGAGGTAGGTGGTTATGCATGCGGAAACGATCGATTGATTGAACGTTTTTTGTTTATGCTAAGATTGCTGCTATTGCTGTTGCTATTACTACTACTGCTGCTACTGCATATGAAAAAAAAGTAAAATAGCTATCTACACCTTAGAACGCACGCGCAATGGTCCAGCACATCAACCTCTTGTAGTACAGCGGGTTTTTTCTTAAAATTTTATTCCCTCAGTTCTCTTATACCCAAAAAGTCAACGGTCATTGGCGCTGTCAGATCATCGAATAAATGATAAGGTAGTAGGCATTACTTCATAGGTAGCTCCATCCATCCATCCATCCATTCAAGCTCCAAGGAAAAAACAACAAATGCACGCACACGCACGCATCACATCATTATCAAGGCTATCTCCCCGATGATGCAGGTGGTGCATCGGTCAGAGGTACGTAGCGCACGCCATACAATTTCTCCTTGGTGATCTTCCCCTCGACGTCTTTGTCCACGACCCAGATGTGTTGGCCGCCGTTGGGGGCCTCGACTGGTATGAAGATTCTGTATGGCGGGGAAACGTCATGCAGTGGTTAGCTGGTGGGCTTTCTTGGGATGAGATTGCAGGTGGATAGAGAGGTGTGTGCATAGATAATTGGGCTGGATAGATGAGATGGAGGGGTAATGTTGGATTGGACTGGAATGGACTGGACTGGACTTGATTGAATTGGAGGAGGGGGGGTTATGAACACGGCTCAGGAAGGGCTGGTGCCGGATTGGATGCAGCAAAATCAGCAAACCGGAATGAAAGAAAAATCTGCACTCACCGACCAGGTCTTCTCAGTTGATCAATCAACGGCTGATGGATCTCGGCCGCTGCCGCCCCTACATGTATTGCATCCCAACCATTATCATTCTCCTCCGCACCCACCCCCTGACCTCGCGTTCCCTCCTCTACCAACCCTTTCCTCCCATCCCCCACCACGAACCTTACTAACCCCTCCTCCAACCATCTTCTCCCCGTCTCACTCCTCCGCATGTTCGTCTCCCCCATCTCTTGCAGTTCGCGGATATGCTCTAGTCCTACTACTTTTCCTTTCCCCTTGACACCGCTAGCGCTCCCGGTAGCCGAACCGAAACACAGTTCGCCTAGCACGGCAGTCAGGTACCCGCTCCCGCTGCCAATGTCCAGCACGCGTTTGCCGGGCCCGAGATACGGGAGCAGGTACTCGGCGGCAGAGGCGTGCATGTGCGGGGCGGAGATGGTAGCGCCGTAGCCGATCACTTGGGGGGAGTCTTCGTAGGCGAGGTGGCTGGATTGAGGTGGGGTGTAGTGCGCGCGGTCGACCTGATGATTTGTTAGTTGAGGAGGGAAATGGCCGAGAAAGAGGAGAGGAAAGAAGGATGAATGAGGAGGGAAAGGTATGATGGGTTGGTGGCAGGGCTTTGGTAAGTTCGTTCAATAGTTGAATAAGGGCTGAAGATGTCTGGTGAAGGGAGATGGAAGATGGAGAAAACGCTCATGGCGTAAGGTATGAAGGCAGTAGCATCCAGAGAAGGGCATGGGGGAAAGAAATAACGAGAAGTTGAGAAAGAAGGAAAGAATGTACAGAACTTACCGCAAGCATAGCGTCTCTGACTCGTTCGCTGCATATGAGTTTCTCGCGCCACATGTTAGATATCAGCTCCGCATTGCTGGAGCCGGTACATGTCCAGGCCATGGTGGTGGAACGATGGAAGAGACAATACAGGTTAATGGGGAGAAGGCGGGGGGAGAAGGGGGAGGTTGAGAGCCGTCGGCGTAGAGGAGACACTTTGGCGGAATTTTCGCGGGAGAGATATGCAGATGGGCTAGTTGAGTGACGGGAATGGTCCGACGACGTGAAAGGAGTTTAACGAGTAGAGTTGCTCAAGAGGCTGAGGCTGGAGGATGAAGCAACAAGATCTTTGGTCTTGATTAAGTGATAGAAGTTTGGCCTCGGGTCTCGTGATATGTCATGTGCAAGACACGGGTAGGAGTTGAATTAACGTCTTAGGTGCGCCGGTTAGGGACTGGCACGGTATGGGCGTATAGTATGAGGGCTATCGATATATCGAACAAGAAGGTAAAGTCCAAGCTTTCACTCTCAGCTTCCGACAGCTTCCGCCCGTACTCGATTGATGGCCGGGATAGCTTAGATAAGTTACCGAGGATGGTTTAGAGCTGCCACGGAGGACACTTTCTCAGTGGAATGTAGCTTAAGCGGAGAATTGTCGGATCCCTTCCTTATCCGCAGTGAAACAAAGATAAGACGATTTGCATTCGAGTTCATCTAGTGTGTCTGTGGAATCAAATATTCCCGTTTGGCAATGCCGTCGACGTGAGCTTGACGTGGGATCTGTGAGAGGTCCAATTATCATTTCCAGAAGTGCGGGGTTGATTGCAGGGATTAGCTAACTCAGATGAGATCTGCGGGGTGGCGAAAAATGTGGCTGTTGTCCTCAAAAGGCTCAAAGAACACGAGTGGATGACTAAGAGTAGACAAGTTAGATCTTCATTAAGTGCAGCGTTAACCCGTTGGCAAGCGCCAGCACTCAGATAGCAGTCTGGTCGAGGTGCTTGTTTTTGCGTTTGTCGGGTATCGAATCTGAAACATATATAATAACTCTTCTATCGGCTATGAAGCCCTTGATCACGGGATCGTTTGGTAGTACATAACTTTCTCAGCTGGTGCAACATTCTCCCAATTGTATTGAGCGTAGTTTATCAAAGAGGTCTCCTGGAGAACATATACCTGGGAGTTATGGAAACGTGCGAACAGCATTGGAGGGCAACTTCGATATGCCCGGAAGCACGGAGAACTGATATTGCGTATGGACATCTTCTCCATTGTTCCAAGGACTAAGAATTCGAGTACGCTGTTGAACTTCACTCCTTTCGATACATCGAGCAAGGAGACGTGCACATCTAACTCTGTTCCTACCAGCTTCGTGCGCCACCAAATAAAGAACATATCCATACTGCAAGACTTCTTGCTTGTGTGCGAGATTCCTGGTCTCTGGAGGACTGCTTGGATGGCTCAACGCGTTTCGCTCAGTCAGATACGTTCCAAGTAACAACAACTATAGTGACTGGGCATGAGAGCCAGCCACGATAAGACAAAAGCATAGTGATATTAACACGTTCTCAAGTGATGTGCAAGGATGTAGGTGATCAAATGAGTTTGGTATTCTCCCTCCTCCCACTGAGACAACAATAACCGTTCCTTGGAGCATCCTGAACTCCAATCGTTTAACTAGGCCCACGCGAAGATAACATCCGCTGGAGAAGATACAGTAGATGTGCGCACACAGAACATGAAGAACCAAAGCATAGAGTAGCGGAGGATCTAAATAGAAAGGACATGGGCGAGAAATTTGCTTTTCGGATGGAATGAGAGCCAAGTGACATGGAAGAACTTTTTGTCTCAGAGCCCAATTTAATATCCGGTAGATGAGTAGGTAGAAGAAAGAATGAAAGAAACAGGCATGAATGATGGGAAACAAACTACTTGCCTAGTTGGTAGAATAACAACTTTGGGCTTGAATAACTCTGCAGAATTCACGTCAATTGAATAGACTTTCAAGAACATTCAAGGTACTAGAAGATCATCCCAATAAAGACTTGACATCCTGAGCTACTTGTGCAATGTCTGTCACGATCTCCTCTCGTCAAACTCGCATGTGCATAGACTAGACACTCAGCGTTAAGCCAGAGGATAGCAGGCATTTCCATGGTGAGTACCCTGTCGCAAGGTAGATACCTTCTCTCGGCTGCTCCTGCGACCTTGCTTTCAAACTTGCATGTGCCATGAAGTTTTGTTTCCTCAAAATGTCCCAACTATGCTCGTAGGTTTTCGTTTGCAGTGTTGTTCGAATGAAATCGGCTACTTCGTCCTTCCGGGGCCCACCACAGCTTCCACTTCCCAGAAGCGCTAGAATCTTCCCGATGTCTTCGAATAGAAGGCAAAGACCTGCAGCGAATTAAAGCTTCGGCAATCTGCAAAATTGAACTACCTCGGATAAGTTCGTTTGCAGATGTGCAACAGTTGGAATTTTGTGTATGAGATATCCTCGGCATTTGAGATGAGAAACCGAGGGTATGGTACGGTGGGGTTGCGACTGCGGTTGCGATTGGAAGTAATGCTAATAGCGTTTCTGTCCAACATCTAGCGCATAGGTCCTCATCCTAGGTCTTTGCTCTGCGTTCTTCCTCTCATTAAAGGATGCATAAATGGCGTGCATACCCAGTCTCCGCTGTTCTCGTGATAAAGCGCGCATCGGTAGAACTTGGCAACAATATGACCGACCAAATGGATGCTGAAAGTATAGACGCAACGTCTTGCGGCACTCGATGAATCCAGCACCTTGACCATCCAAGAATCGTTTTACAGAGCAAATGCTCACCCAAAGCGCAGCACAAAATGGGTTCGATAGAAGATCTACGCAGCGCTCCGTCGAATTTTGCGATTCGTACCACAGTGGCAGTGAGTTCCGACAAGGATGAGTATGCAGATATGTCTTCAGCTCTCATTGTGATCCGTCATTTATTTTCCTGACCTGGGTCGTCCCCAAAATTGATCTCGTATTTCTTCTTTGAAGTGCTTCAAAAATAGGCTGTTCTGCGTAGCTTCGTCCCTTTGCAAACCACCCATTTCCGAGTCAACTTTTCCATGCTGGGCTTCATGGACCTTCTTATGAACACTTTGAACGGCGCGATGGAAGGTGGGACTTGCTAGAAGCTGCGAGGCTGTGAGTATAGGGTATGGATTTGGGATCAGTATATACGAACTCGTGCGACTGCCCATGTCTAGTTGAGTGGTTAGTATGGCAACATCGCACATATATTGAAGGAGACATACCTCAAATGCACGTAGAGCTATCCACTTGACCATATTGACTCTTGGGTTGTGGTTCAAAGAAAAGAAACGGAGAGATGGCAAAATCAGATTTATTCATAAGTTAGAAACTAACGATTACATAATGTACATCCTTGTAGTGTATGCCCTTAGCGCGCCATTTCAACATCATCCTCTGGCATCCGATAGTCCCCAAGAAACATATTCAATTAACTGTTCAATATTTTGTTTCAATTGCGGAATCAGCATGTGCAGCTTCAGTTGTATTGTTTGATATATGAATTATCGCAATTTTGATGATAATTTCTCATACTAGTCTAACAGCCAGCACAACCCAGGCGTTGAAAGTGAGTTCTTTTCTCCATGCCTGCGACCATGAGCCATTTTTCAAGGTTCGCCTGAGATCTTATTAGAATATGGATGAGCCATGATTTTTGTGAATTCTTATGATAGGGACCTTGGCTCCCAGATCGATTCGTACAGGACTGTCTCTTGTCTTACATGGAACATGCCAACGGTTGGTGAACTGAAGTATAGATCACAGGTCCAGAAGACTACGCAATCCACCTTCATTCACACTTTCCGTGCCCCGTTTTGTATTTGCGACATTGGTAACATAGCATCATGGCTGTGGAATACACTTCTGATTTCTTGACCGTTGAATGGGCACAACAACTGGTCCAGGATCCCGATTGGCGTCCTGTCCCAACCTTTTCTACTCAAAGAAAACCACCACCCAACACAGAAAACTCCCTTCTTGCTCGCACGCTTTGGAATGCTTCTTGTGTTCGAGCAGTAACCTCCTTTCACAAAGGAACTGCCTCGGCATCTTCTCCATTGGGCAACGAAACACGCATGCTCTTCTCACTTGGCGACGGCGTACATGGTCACTCAGGATTCAGTCATGGAGGGTTCACTGGTATGATGATGGATGAAGTGACAGGGCAATGGGCCGCTACTGTCTATGGGAGAGGAATCTTCACAGTGGAATTGTCTCTTAAGTATAAGAAGATGTTGCCAACGCCAGGTGTTGTGCTTTGCAGGGCTTGGATCGAGAAAGAGCCAGTAGGAAGGAAGGTGTGGATTCTGGGCAGTATTGAGGATGGTCAAGGAACAGTTTATGCCACGGGAGAGGCACTATTTATCAAGGAGCGGGAAAAGTTGTGAGCCAGTCTCTAGGATACGTATATATTCAGCTTCTTACTCTTGCATTTCCTCGATGATCAAACCATCAATACCTTTGCGTGCCCTTCCCACCACTGCTCTGCATCGGTGCTAGGGCTTTTTGAAAGGATTCGGTCTTCAACGCTACCCACTCTTTGACAGTTAGATGTTCGACATTATCATCTTTCGGGACCTCCTTCCCAGCCCTTTCAGCACGTCCATTACTCAGTGGCTTCATCAAGACATTATCCTCTGGTCGCAGGAAATACACGACGCTATATCTCTCCAGACTGGCTTGCAACCCGGGTGGAGTCGTTACACGGTGTAAATTACTTCTCAACACTCCATTCATGAAGCTCACTAGCGCATCTCCTATATTTACGATTACACAGCCTGGCTGAGGTCGCACAAATTGCCACTGCTTTGAGTCACCGTCCGAGTCGGAGACTCCAGCATCTGGGGGTAAGATCTGTAGACCACCAACCACGTTCCACAACAACGTCACGCTTCCGAAATCCGTGTGCGCTAGTAAGCTAGTACCACGATCCGCAGTGGGTTGAGGCGACATCCTCAGGAGACGTATCTGATCTGCCGAAGGTGCTTCAAGACGGTGTAGAGAGGTCAAACTCCCCTCTGGAAGTTTTAAATGGGTTTCCAGATGTGACATTATACAAAGACCAACCGAATGCGCATGACGTACAAACTCCCGAAGGAAAGCGGCGTTGGCTGCAACAAGTGGGTGCATTGCGGAAGTGGTGTCTTGAGCGAGTATGGTATCCTTTGACAGACCCCAGAACTCGCAACGATCTGGAGTTCCTTTGGTGTCGACTTTGGAAACACCAACAGCCTTATATCTAGAAATTATGATCAGTCGGTGCGCATTATCGGTTTGACGAGTAGTGATCTGGTCTACTCACCCAAACGCTGTACCTGGACGCAATGCATATTGCATTTTTTGTTCATATGGTATATCGCACATCTCCTCTGCGAGCCCGAAAAGGGTTTCACTCTCCTTCCATAGCAGATCCCCATCCTGACATCCCTTAAGGTCTAGAAGAAAGAAACCTGATGATTTACACGACGCATAAAGAGCACTAGATTCTACCTCGTTGCCTTCGAGCAGCTTGGCTAGTGAGATTTTGTTCAGTAATGCCGTGGGCACATCAACTGGCCATGCGGGTAGCTCCATGGTATTTGTTGATGGCTTTATGGTCATGGGGGCAGAGTGGTAAAGAGATGAAAAGGTGGAGAGGAGTCAACACCCCAAACACTATTTATATGGCCACACTATCTAATTTCCAACAATCACCAACAGACGTGCATTGGTGGGCCAGCAGTACCGTGACTTTTGGCTGCGCCTCATACCTACCTGCGTTTCCGCATCCGTACTGTACCGGCTAAACTGGATGGATATAGGTGGTCTTGCGTTCGAACAATAATGTTCTCAATGGATCACAGCGAAGGCGACGTGTGAGCTTTACAATGCTGAGGTAGCAATTTCTTCTATTCCCCCCCCAATTACAGACCAAATTAACGTTTCTTCTTCAGAAATCGAGTATCCATTATTTCAAGTAGCTAAGCAATTGGTTTTTGTTGAGTAGCTAGCTATGCTGCATGGTTGGATCACTCGAGGTTGTTCCTTCCTCCTCCATCACCGTCCTTTCCTCCTCACCATTGCATACTTGATCCGCTAAGGATCGCCCTAGTCATGGCGATTGTTTACATTAAGTGGCCTCCTACTTCTTCCAATTTTCTCACAACCATTTCTTCTTCTTTACATATTCGCAAACACCTACCAACGGTTTTGGTATTTCGGAATTCTCTTTCACCTTGCTGTCTCTCCCTAATAGAGCTATTATTCCCATCATTCTTATCTGTTCTTTATTCAGGTACACTCTCTTAATTCTTCTCGCCACTACCACTCAAACTTGAGTCCCCATCGCTCTGTTTCAAGGCGAAGTCACAGCTCGCTTCAAATACATAACTCTCATTCATTCTTGACTGATCAAAACTTCTTCGCTGCAACTGCATGCCTCATCGCACCCCTATAGGTGCAACAGTTTCAGCTATCGACAGAATTCGTTCTCTGCACTCTCAAAAGTCTCGCTCAAAATCCTCATCTACTTCTACATCACCCTCGAAACACCGCAAAAGCTGCCATTGGCTCCGCAAGATGTCTCAAAGCTTTTCACCTAATTACGATCATGCCAACGGCTCAGATGACCATGCCCGCCTTGCTGATCCAATGCCCCAGGCAGATGGTTGCTCTTCAAGTAAGGCGGCTGAAGATGAAGGAGATGATCCAGCTGTACGAGTAGTACAATCCAACACGCAGATGCCTTCGTTCTTGAAGATTTCTCATGAGGGTATGTCTTCGTTTCCTGCTATTGAGAAGTTGCCAGTCTAACCCGTAAACAGAAATGAAAGCGAAATACGAGGAATTGACAAAATTGGAAGAGGAGCGTCTAGCGAACAAGGACGATCCAAAATGGGCAAGAGAAGAACCTGATCGTGAACTTGATCGTTATGCCAACATACATCCTTGGGCTGGTAACCGTATCAAGCTCGTTGTTCCCGAGGGCTACAACGATTACATCAATGCATCTCCGGTCACCTTGACTTCCACTGCCGAAAAGCAAAGTGCCCTCAAGAAGGGTCTTCAGGATAAATACATTTGTATGCAGGGACCGAAGGCTCAAACCGTGGACCACACTTGGCACATGATGTGGCATTCAATTACGGTTCCCGACAACGCCGCACCAGGAGTCATCATTATGTTGAGTGCCCTTACCGGGCCCAATCCCGCCAACCCCAGTGAGATCATGGAGAAATGTTACAAGTACTACCCAATGAGCGAAGAGGATCCACCTCTTCATGTCAACGAATCCATGCAGTTGGGTGAGGACTTTAAGGCCACAGTTCGATTCGTTTCACGAGAAAATAATGTGGATGGGACTGGAATCGAAGTACGAAAACTTGCCATGTCTGTTGAAGGAGAAGAAGATGAGAAGACTATCTGGCATTTCTTCTACCCTCTCTGGCCAGATGCGGGTTCTTTGAACAGACAAAACGTCAACAGTGTCCTTACACTGATGGACCTTACACGAGCAAAGAATGTCGATGAGGAAAATCCTCGTGTCGTGCATTGTAGTGCTGGTGTAGGAAGAACCGGTACATTTGTCGCCCTGGAATTCCTGATGGGAGAGTTGCAGGGCGGTGCCTGGGAAGGCTGGGATGAGGGCGAGGAGAAGGGAACAGATGCCATTTTCGAAACAGTCAATCAATTGCGTATGCAGAGAAAGACTATGGTGCAGGCTCTTGAGCAATACGTCTTTCTTTACGAAGTTTGCAGGAAGGTATGGGAAGAGAAATACATGTTGCCGTGCATCGGTGGCGAACACACTCATGACAACCCACCTGAAGAAGGTAAGAATGTTCATCCACTGAAAGCGATCCCTGAATCATAAACACAGGGTGTTTGAGTAATGGTACGTGGGAATTGGGTGTATTCAGTGGTGTGTTGGCAGAGAGTGGACTGTTTCTTTGCGTGTTTTGGTTTGTGGATCTCGTAGTTTTCAGTAATCAATCGAACCTATGATTCTCAACTTTGCAAGTCTGATAATATAATGTGATGAAGCTCTTGTCTCAATACCGTCAGGAGAGCTGTTATGGTCCAGAGTGAATTTGATGAAAGATAGGAAAACAATGTTGACATGCGTCTAGTATATATGGAAAAAGTCGCACAAAAATGGAAACTACGTTCAGATGGCCTTTTCACCTTCAATCCACGCAGCCTCCCCAAACACCACGAAAGAAGAGGTTAGTTGTATCAACAAAGCCACAATTCAACATGGAAGAGGAGAAACGGACTGATAAGATTTTCGGTATGTATATGATTGAGGTGCATCTTTTATCCAGGACAAGGTTTACAGCATCAATCTCCTTGTCCACATCTGCCAAGTTTGAAGACTTTTTGAGCAGTGCAAAGTTGACTGAGCTCCAGGAAAGGAAAAGGCTAGCAGGATTGTCCAAGTCGCAACAGAAAGACAACAGAGTGCTATAAGTCTTGAACTGTTCAGTACCACCAACCGAGGCAGGCCAGACAACCCCAGTGCGTGGCCATTGTACTCACCGGAAACACCACCAGCCCCAAACAATTTCGAGTGGTACGATGTAAATGGAGAGAAAGGATTCCCAACATGTGTCATCTTGGATGATCAATGTACCGCGAGAATACTGACAATGGGGTTTTCGACTGAACAACGTCGGTGGCTTTGGCCAGCGAACTTCAATTCTTCAGCGCAGGTCCGAATTGCATACAAGAATCGTGGACAGCCTGCCAAGGATGAAGATGGCAGAATACTCAGAACTGGAAGTATCCTCCTCTGCGGTGACTGCAATGAACATCCCATCGCAGCTACTACTAGATTCGCTCAGCTCAACATTGTAGGCCTTCGACCTCATCCTGTGCAACGACAACAACCCAAGAGAGCTCTTGCCAAAAATGACGAGAATGAAGGATATGGAAATGATAACAAACACTACAAGCACGAAGAGGGTGATGGGAGTCTTGTCAACTCAACCAAAAAGCGCAGAAAAATTTCCTCCGAGGAAGTAGCTCATTCCAGTAACGAAGAAGACATCAAATTCTGCAAAGATTATACCAGCGAACTCCAGGCAGTTGCAGCCGAAGTTAGAATGGCGCACGAAGTCGGCCAGAGAATCGGGGGAGCTGACCTGAATGATACAGCGGATTTGGAGGCGACAATGAGAAAGTTAAAAGATAAGACGAAGAGGCTACAGCGGAAGATGAAGAAGTTGGCCAGGTCGATGAAGGAGGTGTTGGATTTGGTGGATTTGATGAACAATGCAACCAAGAGGTTGTAATATAGGGAAAGGGGCACATCGGATATCGAATTTTTCTTTCTCGAGGAGAAAGCTAGTATGAGGATGTTGATACTGGTTGCGGAGATATTGAGCAGATTGTCTGGCATATCAGATTCCTACCCAGTGTCATTATGTAATTACCATTCACGCGTATGTTTTCTTGCACACATAACACCACTTGGAGTACTATGTTCCTAGCACGAGATACCAGTCTGACCGCACGAACGCATTAACAAGACATCATGAACGCCTGCTATCATGAGACTGATCACAGAGGCGACATGAGGAGACTAACACGCCGCCCCTCCGGCCTCCGGAATACCATCCATGGATTTGCCGAGGTGAGAGGAAGGTCTCCAACGGTCTGTTCTCCAGGGGATGGCGGCATGCGTGTGATGTGGTTTTAGAATTAGCGAGAGCAGGAGTCATGCATGGTTGGAGCATCGGGATATCTCAGCTAGGGGACACACTGCCCGTCGTTCAACAAACACAACATACTAGGGTATCTGAAAAGAGTGTCTATCAGCCTTCTTTCTTGAGGTTACATTCGTGGTTGTTATATTACAGCAGCAAAAGGGGCTACCAAGTCCGGACGCCCCATCTCAAAAAGTGAATAAATGGCGAAATTTATTCCAGGCTGGAGCGGTCAACGAGTAAGTACATCGCATACACCCCGTGGTGATTTTGTAGGCGAATTGGTCTTGGTTGGGTTTGCGACTTGCATCTGGATTGTTTCGTACACCGTGCCAATAAACATAGATCATTGTCCGATACCATGCCATGTCGACGAGATTTGTCTCTGCGGCCTTCTCCAATGATTGTCTGATCACAAGATTCTTTTCCCGTTGTTCTTCATCTTCTTGTTCTTTCTTCTCCCTCGCGCCCTCACCACCCGGGGTTCTTATTTTTAGATCCTAGGGTTAGATAGCACTCTCTAGACGCTACTTCGGTTCGGGTACAGGCCTGATGACTGTTCACTCTATCGGCTTCTTATCGTAGGCACGTCACTCCCGCAAATCACGCAGTCAGCCTTGGCCAACATATTATCAAGGCGTCTACGGAACGCAAAGTCCTGAATCCTGCGTCCTGTGCGTCCTGTACAACAGCAACTTCTCACGCCGACTTCTAAAGTTCCAACCTCACGATACCCCTACATTTTCTGTTCTTGTACCTCTTTCTTAAGCACATATTTGTTCTCTCCTACGTCTCGTATTTGAACCTTGGGTATGGCTTCTGCTTCATCAGGTTCTTCTGCCTTCGATCCTTCACCTGCTCCATCCACGGCTCCATCGACAACTTCAGAAATGTCGGCTGCGAACCCAACGGCTGCTGCGGCAGAGAAGCCACCAGACGATGGCTCCAAACTGAAGATGTTCTTGGGGATATTGCGAAAGTTAGTATACTCGCCCGTTCAACCTTGCTCTCCGATGCTCGCAGAAGGCACACCGCTATCCATCAGTGGCAATGCAATGCGCCTGGCTGTTATGTCGAGCCCGGGTCGACTCTTGATGATTCCAATGGCATCAAATATGATAGGGACTATGGCTAACCACTTCTCATCTTTTCTTGCAGGTTTATTGGAGTCACAGACATCGCTTCAGTCCGATTTAGTTTACCATCCCAATTGTTGGAACCAACACCAAATCTCGAATACTGGAATTATCTTGACCAGCCAAATACTTTCGTGGCTATAGGAGACTCGGAGGACCCTGTGGACCGAATGCTGGAAGTGCTAAGGTTCTGGTTCACCAAAGATTTGAAATATGTGAAGGGAAAGCCTTGCAAGCCATACAATTCTACACTCGGCGAATTTTTCAGGGTAAGCAAGACGGAAAATTGAGTGACGATGCATTGCTGATCACTTAATAGTGTAATTGGGAGGTAGAGGATACAGTGCCGACCATTGAAACGGCCAAGTTGGCCTCGAAAAGTGCTGCATCGTCGAAGAAGTCAACTCCAATGACATCACAGAATGCATCAACTACCACGATCTCGAGGCCGGGCACGGCGACAAAAGAAGCCGGAAAGAAGATTCGAATTTCATATTTGACGGAACAGACTTCGCATCATCCACCAGTCTCAGCATTTTACATCGACTGTCCGGAGAAGGGAATAACCGCTAAGGGGTTCGATCAGATTTCTGCAAAATTTACTGGCACTAGCATTAGGGTCACACCGGGAGAGCACAATTTGGGTATCTTCATTACGGTCGAAAGGAGAAACAATGAGCAATATCAGCTAACACATCCGGCTGCTCACCTTGGAGGACTTCTGCGGGGAAGTCTTAATGTCACCGTTGGGGATCAATGCTACATCACTTGCCCACAGACGAAGCTAAAGACAATCTTGCACTACCAGGAGGAGGGCTGGTTGGGCAAGACTCAGAACAGAGTTGATGGAGTTGTCTTCCGCTACGATCCAGAGAACGACAACAAGACGAGAATCAAGGATGTTTCGGATAAGGATGTATTGGCCAAGGTGACAGGAAATTGGAAGGACAAGTTGTATTTCTCACTTGGACCAAAATTCGTAAGTTTTTCTGTTCATGCATGACGGGTTCTACCAGCGCTAATGATTATCACTGCAGGATACCCAAATCCTTCTAATAGACCTCGCACCATTGCAGGTAGCACCCAAGGTTATTCCCCCAACGGAAAAACAGCTTCCAAACGAATCTCTTAAGTTCTGGTCTGGCGTCACCGAAGCAATCAACTCGCGACAATTCTCCCGCGCAACAACTCTCAAACAAGAACTCGAAGAAAGGCAAAGAGAAAAGGCGAAGCAGAGACAAGAAGAGGGCGTAGAATGGAAACCAAGGTTCTTCACGGGAAGCGTCACGCCACTGGGTAAACCGGATTTGACCGAGGAGGGCGTGGAGGTACTGAAAGCATTGCAGCGAGGCGAGTGGGATCTGAAAGAGAATGAAGTGACCGGTGCTTAGAGTGGGGGATGGGATGCGATGGGATCTGTTGATATGTGGCTTTATATACAGTATTTGTATCTGGCGGTGCGTTTGCGAGGATCATCAATATCTATCGAACCAACCTTCCCTTTGTTATCTGTTACGCCTACGCACGCACATAGACATTCTTATTCAAGGAGAGAAAGAAGGGGGGAGATGGGGAGACCAAGACATGTGGTGGGAGGGCGGGTTACGAAGTTATGCAAAGCAAGCAATGCAGTCGGGTCGTCTAGTACAGTACATTACATCCACCGTGAGGGTAGCGCATCCCACGCGCTCGTTTCAATTTGTTGCATTGGCGTTTTTGTTCTTGTTCTTGTTTTTTTGGGTATAATTAGGATGGGGAGCGCAGATAGATACAGAGAGGTCCCGACACAGAGACAGATGGGGTGGATGGTCAGGCGGGCGGTGTTTGATAGATTACTATTTGTTGATGGGATGGATACTGGACTGGACATAGAATGGATGACGGTTGACGGTACTTGTTGTAGATGGATGGAGATACTGTATGCATGAATTCGGTGGGATGGGTGGGATGGATGGAGTATGCAGATCAAGATCAAATCTATCTATCTATATTATTGACGTGATTTGGATGCTATACTGTTGTTACTCTTAGTGTGAGTTATCGTGTTTAGTGTCTGGTGTTTTCTTGCGCTGTTTGGACTGGGATGCAGATGATGGGCTTGCTCCTCGACCTGAATAAATCAGGGGTAAAGTGTTGAGTTTGGTAATGGGATGAGAGTTTGATAGTGAGGAGGGTCTTGGGGAGGAGCTGGGCGCATGGGAGATGGATGGAGATGGAGATACTATGATGAAAGATGGTATATAGAAGTTGCTCGAGTTAATGGGGCTGACTTAGAGAGGTAAGATTACTGGGTTAGGAAGTTCGGAGAGGGAGGCTAGAGGGAAGGGAGTGGTGAGGGATAATGGTCTCGAAAGGCAAGATTACCGCATTAGAAAGTTCGGTGAGGGAGGGGAGGAAGTGGTAAAAGTACAAAGATATCGAATGATAGGGACTGTGTACTTGATGAGCACTGTGTAGGTCTTATGGGTGTGGAATGGATTGGGATATAATGATGATGTGTGGGAAGGTGAGCTGCCGGTGGGTTTGTCGAATTCTGGATAGCTCCTCCGGTGGGTTGTAGTCCCTTGGTATATTATATGGGAGGTTCAGATAGATATATGGGAGATATAGCTGCTCATATGATTCAGATCAAAAGAGTGGATGATGCTCATGTAGTTATGATTACCTACCGGTTCAGTTGCTAGTAACGGCCACGATTCGGTTATTGCTGTGTCGAATGTACGGTAGAGATTCCTTGAAGGACGTCATGGATGTAGGTGGAGAGGTGCAGCACGCAAGGATGAAGTGGAATTCCCGTAATCGAAGGTCATCAGGAGTCAATGTATGGGTGAACACGGCAAGTCTGGGGAAGATGGAATCTTTTTCTGCATGAGAATCTATATTATGAATTGATCCGACATGACATTGACTAACTACGTAGGAAACAAATGTTTAGGCTAGAGGAACGGCTGCAATCTACCATAGGAAAAATCCTTCAAATTCCTGCAATTGCTAAGTGATCCCATACTGCCGTCATCCCAGTTCACGTGTATAGCTGTCCAAAATAAAAAAAGATAAATACCTGGTAAACGTTCATTCCTCTCCCGCATTGAATAATCTCCAGAAGTTATAGCCCAAGCACCCCTTTTCAAGGCTCTCAAAAATGATTCCTGTATTTCCACCTGAAGTCTAATTTTGCCGTTCCCTTACAAGGAAAGCTTACTCCAATATATCGGCAGATACAGGGCAGTAGATATAAGTACTTCTTTCCCAGTCTTCCGTGTTGGTGAAATAATGCGAGCAGGCCTCATATACACAAACGCAAGATTCATCCAAAGCATCTAAGAATCGGCCGCAACGACAGAACTTCCTCATCATGTCTTCGTCTACTAAAGGCATGGAGACGAATCCACTGGGAATGCTAGTAACCAAAGACTGCATGCTGAAGTTATCGGAGATCCAACTATCGCCCTCTTCCAGTCGACGGTACGTCAATAACTCCGTTTGAACTGCAGCCCACAAGGTTCCGATGAGTTTGCTCTGTCCATAAAAGTTGCCGTGCGTTCCCTGGTGTTCACAATACTCGATCGAAGATTCCTCGTCATTATCGTCTGAGTCTGTGTCTGTGTCTGAAGAATCTGAGTCATCCAACTCCATAACATCATACTCGAACCCGGCATCGAAGTCATCAATTCTATTGACCTCTCGTGAAAATTGTCGTGCTGTATGACTCGCATTTGGTCTTTGTTCATTTTCAGCGTAGCGAAGAAGAACGCAAAACACATCCCACCCCAGTTTTGCTTCCGTGGACCAGAATTCCATGAATCTCTTGGGAATCAGATCCATAAATTCAACGGCACTGAGCTTTTGGTGGGTGCACTCGTGCTCCGTATCCGTCCCAAGAAGTGCCGGAAGAGAAATTGAGGCTTTCAATAGAGGATTTGCGCCATTAACAAGGAGACAGACGAGACAGGCAACAACACCGAAGAGATTTTCTCCTTCACAGCCGCTGCGCGCGAGATGAAAAGCGGTCATCACGAGAGACTGGAGAGGCAATAGCTGTAGTTTCTCTCCACAATTGTTGCACCTCTTGAGGAATAGGCCGCTTGGAGTATTGATGTCAGGAGATGCCCTGGGACTAAACATCTGGCTAATACAATGGCAGACAGCTTGTGCCGATGTATGACAGAACATGTGTTTCCATTGAAATGGGATCGTAGCATCGCCTTCAGAGAAGCGAGCACGAACACATGAAGAGTCGGCATCCCATCTTCCACAAATGTCGACCTCTTCTCCAGGGAATCGCTTCGTGTTCTTGAAGGCATCATCTACAGTGACCGGAGGACAAGAAGTATGCGACTTCAGTATCGTCATCATGAGGTTATCCAAGACTGTGTGTCCTTTGTCGTTGACGTAGAGTCTTATAATGGAGTTTTCAGGCTCACACTGCCATATAAGTGTGCTAAAAACGTTGCAGCAGTTTGTCGATCCGCTTAGAAATGAAGTAGCCAAATGATATGGAAATAAGTCAACGATATCCATACACTCGCCTTCCCTGACGCGTCGAAATATTTTCAAGAGCATTTTCTCGTTCCTTGCCATGATAGTGAAGCCAAACGCCTGCCCCAGGAATTTTGCTGGAGAATTACGAGCTGCTTTGACGATTTCTGTTGCTGCAACAGGCAGACCGCTGATGTCAAGAGTACTGAAACGATTACTAGCAAGGGCTTCGTACAGTTTTTGTTCCACCTTCAATGCTCGTAAATATGAGGACCAGGCACTCCCTCCTTCCTCTTCATCAGAGTCATCGAAATAGTAATCCAGGTCTCTTGGTATTCTAGCATGGATACTCCACCTGCAGAGGTTGCGTGGCTTTTCAATGAGATGGTGATCCCCATCCTTCCCTGCAGTGATCGTAGACATGTCGGGACTATGAGCATTAAAGCCTAGCGCACTCGTCGATGGAGAGTGTGCACTTCTCTCATCTCCATACTTGTGGAATTCAAGTGTCTCGCACGTCCAGTCTACAGGACCAGAGCCCCACTGCTTGACTGTTTTGTACGAGAATAGCCAGAATTGATACAGCCATGTAGTTAATGCTCTATTCATGGTAACGTTAGAACTGTGAATTAGAATAATGCAGAATGAACTAACTTCTTCTCATTTTTATGTAACTGAAGGAATAGATCGTCGCTATGTCCCTCGATGAAAAGTCGTGTTCGTTCTCTTTGCTGTCTGCTTCGAAGGGCAAGTATGGTAGGAGAGGGAGCATTGATTGGTGACGGTGCATTGAGTGGTGACAGAGCATTCAACATTGAATGCCCGCCTGTAGCATAAGGACTTGCAATAGCTAAGTCACTGGGAGTCGAGGCCGCTGTACCGTGAGGAGACGAAAGAAACACGAGCCAAGAGGTTCTGAGCGCGCGGTATGGAAGGTTCCAACGAATGAAACTGGAAAGAATATTAGCAATTTGGTGAATATGAATGAGAGCAACGTACATATTGTTACCTAGTTCCAAGGCCTCGCTTTTCTTAAGGGTTCTTTCCTGTTCAACCATGTGTCGTCGGAGGCGTTTCTTATCGACCCGGTCCCCTTTATATGTCACAAGCGAAGTAGAGGTACTTCCTTCATGAACGCGTTTTCCAAGCGCTTTGACAGCTGCTTCCTTTTTCGCAGAGGGTACGGATTTTGTCATTGCCCACTTCTTGAAGTAATATTTGTACTGGTGCTCACTGTGGCCATTGTTAGCTGCATGGAAGGAGAGTCTGCGACTTATAGAAAGTGAACTTGCACTGCATCAAACTTGTATTGTTCTCTCATGGTTCTCGCAACTTGCGACACGCGTTGATCTTCATCAATGTATAAAGCTCTGATAGTCGGCTTGAAGAGTTCCCATCTTTGCGCAAAGGGTACCTTGAGGAAGTAGGGATCGGGGTTCTGAGGCGTGTTGGAAGACATGGTCTTAGGATCGAAGGCCAATTGATGGAGTTTGAACAGAATATCGGAAGGTTGTGGAAGGAGATATCGTCGTCTTATATAGAATAAGAGCAAAAGGCTGTGGATACGAAATGCGGCGGCATGCAGCTGGGCAAGCTCGCAGTTACACAACCGATCGTTGCACCCACCCTTGGAGAGTACCCCTCACTAACAATCGACGACTAGCCAATAGCACAGTCACCGACTAGCCACATTTTCATTCCTTAACCGATGCCACTCATTGCCACGGTGCTCATTCGCTGCTCACCTTTTGTCTTGCAGCTATCTTGCAAGGCTTTCCAAAGCCGAAAACTGCCTATCCGCCTATTTGCATGATGCATACGGGTATGTATACAAGCAGGGCAACAGGACTGCGAGAAGCCGCACGGAGACCATGGTCTGTCGCGAACCCTGCATAAGTTATGATTCGTCGGTGTTCTTTTGTTCGTCGGCATCAAATTTCCATGATGGCGAATTGTACCCACACCGGTACTGAAGCTAATGTGCCAAGATGTCGGGCTTACATCCTACGAGTCGGATGTTACACCCAGGGGAGAGCACGGGAGAATGTCGTGCAATATTTTACCACCGAACATATGAAAACAAAAGAGTAGCATCCAATCAGAGCAACATAAACAATATGATATATCCCAAACGGGCTATTGATATATAGTGACGTCCAACAGGATGCGTTGAACAGAAGGAGAATGTTCAATCAGAATGTAAACCTTTATTTCTAATATTCTACCTTGGCAGTAGAAGCCTGGGAGTGCCCCAGGGGAGCGGTGCGCATACCGTAGACAAACGAGGACCATCCAATGAAGTATGCTTCTTGTTCGGATATTAGGCATAGAGGCAAGATTCAATAGCTGCGGACATTCGGTCACCGTGAGTCGATATTTTATGCACCAGACAAGACGAATCGAGCAAACAACTCAGGTCGAATCCAACCAAACGCAAACATGACCAAGCATTGTTATATAAAGGATTCGACCCCAAGCAATGATCAGTATAATCCACAGACATCTAAAACTTCCCTTTCGATATACTTCATAATCTCCTCCAGAGATAGAGCTTGACCACAAAGATGACGCCGAAGCAGAAAAAGCAGCCGAGGGAAAGCAAGGGAAGGTAAGTCAAGCGTATATAATGATGCGTGCATCATTTGTACTAATGTTCCGCACTATAGGCCGAGAAGAGATGAGCATAAACAACGACTAGACAACAGTCAACGCACTCAGTTCCATTCTTCGGAGAGCATGATTGTTCACAACGCCGAATCCTCCCGTGATGTGGGCGATGGGTTGCACAAGGCAACAAGCCCTCATTCGTACAATGGCATACACACGCAGCACACCCCAGCACACGAAAACCTAGGTCACTCGACCTTTGGTATCAACTATCGTGTGTATCAAGATCATCAGCATGATCTTCAAGGCATGGGTGCGCAGTTTTCGACGTCAATCTGTGACAGTCTTCAACCATCCGCACAAGATCAACACGTCTCGTACATTGAGCAGGCTGCCGTCCTCTATTATAACAACGATCCAACTGGACAGGAACAGGCGACTCCCTCTAACGATGACGCCGGCACAACGCCAGCTCAGAACGATGTTGTTGTCTCGTATGGTTCTGAAGGCTCACACTATTCATTGACCGAAGGATGTTGGTGCAGTGAAATGGAAGTCACAGCGTGCGGTTGTGCAAAGCCAACTCAGGCACAACCGGAGTATTGACAGGACGACAAAGTTCTTTCAAAGAGGCTTCATCATAAACTAGTGTCGAGAATCTGGACGTGGTTGAATGACCTTCGGACCTTGGTAGTGGTTGTGGAATTATGCTTGAGGCGTCAAAGCTAGACTCAATGTATCCCAAGTTCTTCAAATGTTTAAGTGATTATTAACTCAAGGGCAAAGTTGCAGCCGCTGAATGGGTCTTGAGTGTTGAGTTTCCCTTTGAGATGGTAGATTGCCATGTTGGAACCGAATGGAGAAGGTGTGTGCTTTCTACAGTCAGCCACGCAGAAACACGCCTTCACCGCTGGCCTCCCGAACAAACTTTGCTGCTTTATCCGCAGCATTTTCTGCCTCTTTCGCAAAACCTAGAATTATTCCTGCTCCAAAGGTATCGTGTGGAGCATTTTCAATCTCCAATAACTCAATCTTACATCCTTACTCCTTCATTCTCTCGGCAAATAGCACATGGTCCTCATATAGTACCTCCGCCATGCCTGTCTGTACGAATATAGAAACTGGGCAATCAAGCTCATTCCCTAGCGGACTGAGATACGGATGTCCAGGGGATAAATCCTTGGGAATGTAGCATCTCTTGCCCCATTCTATAAGTGAACCAAAAACATAATCAGTCGTGATACTTGGATGTTTGTCAAGCGCTTTTGTATCAATCGTCATATCTAGCCAAGGACTCCAACACAACCCCGCCCTTGGAAGAGGAAGAATCCCTTTGCAATCTGTAGAAAGATACCGCAACATTGCCAAAACCAGATTGCCTCCCGCAGATTCTCCCGACAGCACGACATTCTCGGGTTTCACTCCCAGCGTTTTCAATACATAATTGTACGCTGTAATACCATCTTGAACCGCGGCCGGAAAACATGAGTTCGGTTCAATAGCTAGCCGGTGTTGCACTTGTAGGACGGGATACTCCATGCGTTTACTCAGAACCTCGGGACCCCAGCCGCTTTCCATCTGTCGCGCACCACCCAGGACGTATGCTCCGCCATGGAAGTGGATCACGACCATTTTGGGAGTTTGGCCTGATGGTGGAGGAGAAGTAAACCATACCCCGCCTATGGTGATAGGCTGAATAGCCGGGTTGCTACCGATGATGCCGCGGTAGAAAGTTGGAAAAGAAGTAGTATTGGTGGACGAGGACGTGGATATCGATGTGGATGGTGGGTCAATCACCACGAAGCGGTCTCTCTCACTGCCAGGTTGGAGAGATTTGGTCGTGTGGAACTCGACGATGGTGGTATAGTGCCAACAGATGGAAAAATTGGACATCCCGACGGCTTGATGGTATGTCCATTTTGGATGCTGGCGAGTAGATTTCGGGATGTAGTATAGGAGAATAGCAAAGATGCGGAGTGGCAGGGTGATGAGGGTGAGAGTGGTGTAAAGAAGCTTGAATGGCTGACGGGTGAGACGCAAGGCTTGATACTGGGGAATGGAACTTGGTGAAGACATGGTGCCTTACACTAGGAACGATGAATTTCCACTTGATGTTTTGTATATGATTGATGGTGATTGGCCTACAAAACATTTCATCGCTTCTTTACCAAGAAGTTGACTACCCAGCAGAACGAACGAAGCTGTTTTAGTGCCGCGCAGCGTCAAATCACTCTCATCTCGAGCCTTGACTGATACTGCAACACGGTAGTCTCGAGCCAAGCATACCTAAAGTAATTGGGTGATGGCATTCTTGAGCTGATAACATCGAAGATTGGACAAGGAGATGAGAGTTGAGGTGAGGTTACTTTACTTCGCTCAGAGTTGAATTAAGGACGGAACGGACCATTCCTACGAACTTTTGGCCGAGCCGAGCGAAATCTCAGGCTATTCGGCGATTCCGGACTAGTGCCATCTCCACCTGTGCCGCATCGCAAGGCTGTCACTTCGTTAATCTTAACCTTCGTTCACTGAATAACCTTGAGGTGGGACCTCGTAACTTACCTTTACGTTTTACTTAGTACACAAAATGGCTTCCAAAAGTTATGTGTTTCTTCCTATGGACGAGGATGAGATTGGTCCCGTGAAGGTGGCGGCAAAGAAGAAAGAGAAGAAGCATCATCGTGAGAGTTCGTCCCGGCGCGATAGACATCGAGAAAGGTCCCTTTTTCCCAAGATAGAGCAGCGGTCGAAGACTAACCGACGAAAAGATAATAGCGAATTTGAAGACCGATGGGGTGACGAGGAATATGTTTCAGAAGAAGAACCAAAATCCAGAGAGCCTGCTTCTAAACGAGTGAGAACAAGCAATTCCGACGATGACATTTCGGAAGCAGAGAAAGAACGAAGGAGAGACCAGGACGAGACAGAAGCTTTCACGCAGAGGCTCCTGTCGAAAGATTCAGATAAATCGAAGAAAATCCTCGAGGACAGATCCTCTGCGAAGGAGGGATCCATTACGGCACAGCGAAGAGCTTTGGCTGATGATACTGCTGCAAGGAAAGCTGCAATGCCAGATCTCCGAGAAAGATCTAGACAAGAATACCTGAAGAAACGTGAGACGGAGCAGCTGGCTTTACTGAGGAAACAAGTCGAAGATGAGACAAGGGAGTTGAACGATCCTTATTCTGATTTGACGGAGAGAGAGAAAGCACAATTTGCCAAGAACCGAGAGCTTCTCCGGCTCGCTGATGAAAGACTCAGGATTGATGATCATTTGGATGGTTATGCTATGCCCGATGATTATATCACAGAGAAAGGGAAAATCGACCAGAAGAAGAAACAAGATGTACTATATAAACGCTACATTGAGAGGGATGAATATGGCCAGGAAAAACTCGTTACCGAGCATGAGGAGTGGGAGAGGCAGCAGCTAGCGCTAGCTAGAAACCAGATTCAAAGCACTGACCGAGTCGATGAGGGCGAATATGATTATATTCTGGACGAGGATCAGGGGATCAAATGGATTATGGAATCGAAACTGCCAGGAGAGGGTATAGGCTTGGATAAAGAAGCAAGGTTTCTCGGGGAACAGCTGAAGGCTGCTGAGAAGAGAGCAAAGTCCATCGAAGAAACAAGAAAAGGCCTCCCCATATATGCTTACAGAGATGAATTTCTGGCTGCTCTTGAGCAGTACCAGGTGATAGTCCTCGTGGGCGAGACAGGTTCAGGCAAGACTACTCAATTGCCCCAATATCTACACGAAGCAGGCTATACTAAGGGAGGGATGAAAATCGGTGTAACCCAACCAAGGAGAGTTGCTGCTATGTCTGTTGCGCAACGTGTATCCGAAGAGATGGGATCCAAGCTTGGCAATGAAGTTGGCTATGCTATTCGGTTTGAAGATTGCACTAGCGACAAGACTCTGATTAAATACATGACAGATGGACATCTGTTAAAAGAGGTTATGATGTCGCCTTCCCTGGACGAATATCAGGTGATTATGGTCGATGAAGCTCACGAGCGGACTGTTCATACCGACATCCTCCTGGCTCTCCTCAAAGATCTTGCCAAAGAAAGACCAATCAAACTTTTGATCGCCTCGGCGACAATCAACGCACAGGCTTTTTCGACCTTCTTCGATGACGCTCCTATTTTCAATGTAAAAGGCCGCACCTTCCCTGTCGAGATCTATTACACACCTCAGCCTGAAGCAAATTACCTCGCTGCAGCTATTACTACGCTATTTCAGATCCATATCTCTCAGCCAAACGGCGATGTGCTGATATTTTTAACAGGACAAGAGGAGATTGAGGCAGCCGAAGAGCGGATCAGTGATATTCAAAAGAAGTTAGGTTCGAAAATCCGCGAGCTTATTATTTGTCCTATTTACGCAAATCTCCCAACTGATCTACAAAGCAAAATCTTCGAACCAACACCCAAGGATGCAAGAAAAGTTGTTTTAGCAACTAATATCGCTGAAACCAGTTTAACTATCGATGGCATTGTGTATGTTATTGATCCGGGGTTTGTGAAAGAGAATGTTTTCAATCCGGCAACTGGAATGTCCAAACTCGTTACAGTAGCATGCTCACGGGCATCTGCGAACCAACGGAGTGGCCGTGCTGGACGTGTAGGACCTGGGAAGTGCTTCCGTCTATACACTAAATGGGCGTATATGAACGAAATGGAAGAAAGTACTACCCCCGAAATTCAGCGAACAAACTTGAATAGTACCGTATTGCTGCTGAAGTCACTTGGTATCAACGACCTTCTGACCTTTGATTTCATGGACCCTCCACCTACAGAGACTTTGATTGGTGCTCTCAATCAACTATACGCTTTATCTGCACTGAACGATCGAGGAGAGCTAACCAAGGTTGGTAGGCAAATGGCCGAGTTCCCAACTGATCCTCAGGTTGCGAGGGCAATTATTGCGTCCAACAAATTAGGCTCTTCTGACGAAGTATTGAGTATCATGGCAATGCTTGGTGAAAGTTCAGCATTATTTTTCCGACCCAAAGGAGAGCAGAGAGTGCACGCAGATAGTGCACGAGCACGCTTCACGATCAAGGAAGGAGGTGACCATCTTACCTACCTGAACATCTGGAATCAGTGGGTGGATAGTGATTTCAGCATTATTTGGGCAAAAGAGAACTTCCTCCAACAGCGCTCCCTTACTCGGGTCAGAGACGTTCGAGACCAACTCGCGAAGCTTTGTGAACGTGTGGAAATTACAATCTCTAGCTGCGGAGCCTCAAATCTTGTACCTATCCAAAAAGCGATCACAGCAGGGTTTTTTGCTAACGCGGCGCGATTGCAACAGAGCGGTGACAGCTACAAAGTGGTCAACAAAAGCACCACTGTGTATATCCACCCCTCGTCAGTATTGATGGCAACAGACCCCCCTGTGAAGCTCGTGGTGTATCATGAACTAGTACAGACAACAAAGGAGTATATGCGCAGCTGCATTCCCATTAAAGCGGAGTGGTTACATGAGTCTGCACCTCATTACTACAAGAAGAAAGACATAGAAGGGATGGACGACAAGAAGAGATTGGCGGACCGTAATAGGATATAATAATATACATTGAAATACCCTTTAGTCAGTCAATGATATGTCTTCGAGGTCAAGGGCAAACAAGCTCAACGAATGAATGCCAGCAGTTTAAATTTCACGCGACACCTTAGATATCGAAATATAACTTTTTTGCACGAATTCCCTTAAGCAGAGAACGCAGGGGCAGATCTCAGGGTATTATGCTCTCCGGTGCACAAATAACAGGCCGACAACAATACCTTAATGAAATCTGGACCATGAAACCTGGCCTCTAGGACAGTCGTCTGATAAGAGTTATCATCTACAAAATATTATCCCAAATCGGCCTGTTTTTCTGCCCTGGGATCATGTTCACGAAAGAGTCAACTCACGTGACAGACATGTTGCTCTGGCAACAGCAATATTTGACGCAAAGCACTTCCTGGCGGATACAGCTCCATTTTTACGGTCAAACAACTCAAGACTCCAGCAATTGCATAATAAAGACTCCTCGACGGAGCTGGTAAGGATTTCTATTTTTTTGGATTTGGTTTTGCTTCTTGCTTGCCCGCCATCTAATTATCAAATTTGTCCCTTGGTCCTTTTCCTGTTTACCTTTACCTGGTATCCGTGACCGTAAACATGTCTGTTCGAGGTCAGTATTATATTCCCCATTCACAAAAATGCACACGAAGCCCAAGCTCATCTTACCATAAGTTGTCGCAAGAATCCGCCCTCTTCTACCCAAGGAATTGGACAAAGATACTATCGTGCGCGCGGAGAAAAGTCAAGACAGCAAAACCTTAAATGTAGTACGAATACCGAATCCTAAGAACGAGACGGAGGAATTTAGCTTCACATTCAATGGCGTCTACGATATGGAAACCACACAGGAGGAGTTGTTCACGAACGAGGTTGCGCCCACGCTGAAGTCTCTATTTCAAGGTCTCGATGTAACTTTATTCGCCTATGGAGTTACGGGAACGGGGAAAACACACACCATGCGTGGTGGAACGAAATTGGCGGATCGAGGTATTATTCCCAGATTGTTGAGCGGCATATATCGACGCGGGAGGAAGGTTGCAAAGGAATCTGGCGGCGAAACCTCAGTTTCCGTTACTTTGGCCTACTATGAGATATACAACGACAAAGTTTTCGATCTGTTCGAGCCTCCGGAGAAGCGATCACTTGCCGGGCTACCGCTTAGGGAGAAGGATGGGAAGACAATCGTGGTTGGGTTGTCGGAACGAGCTTGCGATGACTTGAAGGAATTCGAGAAGCTATATATCGAGGCGAACAACAATCGTAGCACTGCAGGAACGAAACTCAATGCGCAGAGTAGTCGTAGTCATGCTATACTAATGGTCAAGGTTGCTCAAGTCACCGGAGATGGGACTTTGATTAGTACCGCATCCGCAATCGACTTGGCTGGTTCTGAGGACAATCGAAGGACAGACAACGGGAAGGAGAGGATGATCGAATCTGCAAGCATCAACAAAAGTCTGTTCGTTCTGAGTCAATGTATCGATGCTATCGGTAGAGGTGATAAGAGGATTCCATATCGAGAATCGAAAATGACGAGAATCCTCAGCCTGGGTCAAAACAATGGCATCACGATCATGGTTCTGAATCTCGCACCTCTGCGGTCTTACCACCTCGATACTCTATCCTCTCTGAACGTTAGTTCTAGGGCGAAACGTATCGAGGTTAGGGAAATTGAGAATGAAGTGGTGTTCACTCAACCACCCAGAAAGACCGCATCGGTCAGCGGATCTAGCATGCAACGACAGCCATTACGGCCGATTACAAATTCTCACAACACAGTTGCGAACCCGGCACAGAAAGCTGATAAACCACCAAAAGCATTTTCTGTGTATACTGATAAAAGCAAACCAACCACCACCAGACCAGCAAACAATGCTCAAGGGCTTCGAAGGTCAAATTCGAACAACAAGAGACCATCAGATGCAGTAATGGGCTCCCGACCAACAAAGCTTGCTCGGCCTGCGCCCCTTGGTACCAGACCTCCTGCATCTGATATTTCCGCTGCTAAGATCGAAGAGATGGTTGAGCGTAAAGTCTCTGAGATTCTAGCCAATCGAGCCCTCGAACAGCCGTCACACTCAGCACCCGTTGAAATTAGTGAGGCAGTTCAGAGAAGACTGGAAGCTTTGGAGAAGAAGGTTGAGGAGGGCGCTGCGGAAGATGCACGTGCCGATGGACTTAGATTCTTGCTTATGGCTAGACAGCATAAGGAGCGCGGTGAAGACAGTAGCGCTCTAAAGATGTATGAGTAAGTGACTTCTCGATCTCAATTTACATTGGAATATTGCTAACAAATCACAGAATGGCACTGCCTTTCTTCCCTGCCCAGCAGAAACTACTTAAAAAGATCGAGAATCTCAAAGCAAAGATACAAGCAAAGAACGCAAACTCAGGACTCAAGTCATCGGCTGCTCCCTTCCAACAGCTCCCCACGCCAGCCAGTTCGTTCCAGGAAGAAGAGGAGCCACGCCCTACATCCCGAAAAGGTGCCGCAGCCCACGACGAAGACGCATCTTTCGTCGTTCAAGAAGAAGCTCCCGAAGACGACGAGGACTTCCTCCCTCTGCCCAGCACCAGCAGCAAACCCAAGAAATCCAAATCCAGCAAATCAACAACGAAACTTCAAGTCTTCACAGACGAAGCTCCCCAAACACCCCGCACAAAACATCTACTTGATATCGTCAACTCGCGCGATGTGGCACTGATCAAGGGTCTCTGTGGGGTCGGAGCCAAGAAGGCTCGTGATGTGGTGGAGTTTTTGGAATTGCAAAATGAAGATGATGGAGGTCTGATTAAGACGCTGGGACAGCTGAGGGCAGTGCCGGGTCTAGGTACCAGGACCGTGGAGAGGGCTTATGAGGGAATTGGGTTGCTGGTTTGAGTGAGTGGCATTAGGATGGGTGTTGGCATTTGTTGCATCACTGTTTACGGCATTGTATGTGCGGCACTATGGGCGTTTGAAGTTCGTCACATTGGATTATTCATACATCCTCGTCGGGATTTTAGCGAAGCATTACATGAAAGGAGTACGGGATTGGATTGGCTTGGAGTATAGGGTCTTGTGTTTTTGATTATAATTAGCATTAACGGAACTGAAATGAAGGCGCACTCGGTCTGCAAGATTTTGGAAATACAGTATATATATATATATATATATATAAATAGAGTTCGTTGACCTGAATGCTGGTGTTCCCAGCCACATATGAATGAGTATGTGATTAGTGAAATGATGATTGGATTAATGGCTCAGATACAGAAGTGCTGAATGAGAGTAGCTGTATTTTTGAGTTGCGGTTGGATCTTAGTAACTCTGCTTTACTTTACTTCACTCGGCAAATGGAAGTCCGTTTGCGGGTATTGACTGGTGTTTGAAGGAGCGCTTGACGGTCGGTGTTTGATTATATGGAACGGGAGGGGCTGGATTGGATGGGATAGAATGATAATGAAATGAGGTGTAATGAGGTGATTTGAGTTTAAGGAGATAGGAGCTCTAGTGAGCGGAGGGGTGGCTGCGTTGAACTCGAGTGGTTTAACTCCACTGGATTAAGGTTGCTGGGGAAATAGGTAATGTAGTTCATTCTGGGGAAACTCGCTACCGTCGGCTAGTATAACTTAGTATTGGTGGGGTGTGGTCTAGTCTGTTGTTTGTAGAGCGGTGTGGTGGTATGATTTACTGTGAAATCGGGAAGTATGGTCTCCGAATTCCGAGGCTGGCTGGGGCGGTTGCTATTCTCTCTGAAGGTTGGGCTCGAAGTCGAAGTCGAGAGTGAGGGCAGATAGGAGGAGAGGGGAGGATAGGGGAAGATGGGAAAAAGCAGCATGCAACTGGACAGAATCGATGAGATCTGGCCCAGTCACGCACGCAGTCACGCACGTGATGAACCACAGTATGGTATGATATGCGACTCATACATGCTCAGCGGGTTCTAGAACTAGAACATGTTACGACACAGTATCGTAAGTTACGAGGACCCTGTCTAGCTGAAAACTGCATATTGCCTTTCGGTCCAGCCACTTCCAATCCATGAGCTATGGTGAAACTTATTACCCCTCATTAAGGATGTGTGTGTGGCAGTCATTGAGTGAGGCTGCAAATTCTGTCGATTTGATTTGCGTAAGGCTACCTATGGGGAGGGGAGGAGAGGCAGGCGTTGCTGGTACAACATACATACATCATAGTCTTTTTATTTGATATTCCAGATTATTTCTTTCTTTTCCATTCTACTTCCCCATTAGGTTGTTCACCTATTAAAGTATTTGTATTTGTATTTCATTTTAACTTTTTACCATCATTATCATCCTCATGTATAATGTGTTGTTATTTTCACCTTCCAGCAACCAGTAACCCTCCCGATCAAATGACTCCCCCTCGCCAAAACTATAAAATTTTGCCGATCCTACCCCTATCCGTCCACGCATTTCATCCTCGCACCACGATCAACGAACCACATAAATGCCTCTGCCACAGTGTGGCGCGTCATCTCTTTTGTGTGGCTTTCTTTCAAAGGAGGAACTGTGGCTTGATGATGCGTCTTTTTGTTCTGATACGGTAATTCCCCGGCTGATCGTGACGACATGCGAGAAGAGGGGTGAAGATTTGCGCTCTCACTGCTCAGCTCAACCCAACAGTTTGGTTCTTTTTTCTCCTTTCCTATACGTACGAAAAGAATATGACATGAGATAGCACCAATTCACCGCCACATCTGCAAATCCATCTCCATGAAACAAACGGCAACCCCAAGCACGTGGATCCCCTACCCCAGGCCCCAAAAACTCTATTCCCTCCCTCTGACCATACTGCAATGCAAGCGGCATCGCATGTGATACTATACTTACTGTGACACATACCTAGCTGCAGGAAACTACTGCACGCCCTCGAGATGAGGCTTGCTCTCTGTCTAGTTAACGTGAGGCTTGCGCGGCATGTATATCTCTACGTAATAAGTCGCCGTAGTAGTTATGAGAGGAAGTAAAAGCAGCAGGAGTGGCTAGTGAGGAGGTTTAGCTCATTGACTTTGAACATCGCGACGAGCACCCTCTCTGTTAGTAAGGCCTGACGAATCTCCCTTCACCAGCACCAAACCAGATCCAGAGCTAGGGATGCGAGAGGCTCCTGTTATTTGTGTTTGTTTGATTTCCAAAAGGGTACATCAATCTAAATAACCCAAGCTACGCTTTCGAGTCTAGACCTTACCTACTCACCTGCCATTTCTTTTCTCGACTCTATGCAAAATATCTCACTCACTACAATACAATGCAGTAAGCTCCCATGCGGATCAATACTGCACTGTAAAAAATTTCCGTGAATGCGTGCATGCGTGCATATGCGTGATTTTCCCATTCCATCCCATCACCCCATCCCTCACCTCACCTCCCCCTCCACATACCGCACCGTAAACCAAATCGTGGCTCACCCCCGTCCCCCCTCTTCCCGCCTCGCTCACCCCTCTAGTTCCATCCAACCATCCCTCCCACTGTGGCGAGTGCAATCCCATCCAGATTCATCATCTCCGTGCCTTTTCCGCACCCAACCAATCACGTCCCCAAAACGACATATCGCATTCGTGGCTCTCTGTCGATCATTGTGGCTCAGCACCAACCCAGCGCCGTAACATCCAGCATCCCATCCCATCCCAGCGGTGTCGATCTACGAACGCGGACGACGGAAAGCAAAAAGGCCAGACTGGGACTTTGGAAAATGGTAAGGTAAGGTAAGTCAAGTTTACTGCATCCCAAACCACCGAAATGATTAAATTTTTACACTTTCATCCCCCACCCCCTGCCTCCCTAACTCCCACCAACCAGCCGCAATCCCAGGGCCCCAAAGCTAAGGTTAACCAACCTGTGGCTGGTACGAGCCCCAAAAAGTCAAAACTCAAGTTAAGTTAAATGATTACTGATTACTGATTCCCCTTCCACGCCAACTAACTTAGATCCCATCAGACTATACTAGCCACTCAAATAAAGTAGTTAGAGCCCTCATCGGCACCTCAGATAAGCTTTCCACCTACCCTCTCGTGCCTCTCTGCAATCTCCGGCTCGGGGGTGTGCTTTGCCTAGTTTCAATATTTTGACTTTTTGAAGCTTTATTTAATTTGTCAACACCGAGAGCTTTGGCTCTTCTCGGCTTCACTTTCCTTGTATACATGTTTGTTTGTTATGGGGACAGGACAGCAAAGATAGATAGGAGGATGGAAGATTTTGGTATTGTGTGTGTATGCGTATGTGTGTGAGAGTGTGTGTATGATGCTATATGATGCAACAAAAATATTTATTGCCTGTTTGTTCCCAAACTACGCCGATGCCACCCATTGCCGTCGTGGCCCTTCTTTGTACCAATCTGAAAAAGATATCCCCAGGGTGACCAGGAAGAACGAAGAAAAGGAAGAGAGAGAAAAAGATTTCGTCCTCATCATGATAACATGTACAAATTTAATTTGCATCGAAAAAAATTGTGTTCGTGGGCTTTTTATTCCAAAGCCATGAAAGAAAGGAACGCGGTTCGTATATTCCGCAAACATAGAAAAAGCAAAAACATGCCCCCCCCCCCATCTCCTCCAAATTTCCCCCCTTGGACCCCGTTTTGGCCTTCCTCCCATATGTTCGAGAACAGACACAAAAGCAGTCTCCACACTTTCTGTAAATAGAGTAAAGGTAAAAAAAAAAAGAAGTAATCCCTCCTTCCAATAGATGAACGGTTCAAATGCTTGTGCTATCGAGAAAGACATTCCATGAAAGGAACTTGGTATCTTAGAAAAAAAAACGACACTGACGCCCTGCCTGCCACCCAATCTCTTACCAATCCTAGACCAGCAATAGATTCCAAACAATTACATGACCATCTCCGGGCCTATGGGTATAATAAAACAAAGAAAGAAATAAATTAAGTTAGGTATTAGAAGATTAGCCGGAATTCATATCCTTCGCTATGGACAACGTTTTGGGTGGCGCCAGTAGTATCGCTGTCTACAGCGACATCAATTGACATCTCCCACTCTCGTTTGACAGGTGGTGGCTGCTGGTTCTTAACTTCAACAACTTCCAGGATGAAATCTTGACCTTCGGTGAGTTCTCGGACAACATCGTCGTCCAGTTCGACCTGAAGGCCGCGTTCAAGTACACGTATTGTACGCAGGACTTTGGTAGGTTCAATGTTCCACTTCGTAGCGATGCTATTGGTTAAACTCTTTAGAGTTCGTTCCGCCAGGTATACCGCCCGATAGTATTCATGCTTAGTAGGTTGTGCTGGGTCGCGACGGAGGATGTAGAAGCAAGCAACCGGCTTGATGGGACGTTCGATGATTGGTGGGTTGTAAGAGGGATCTACGCCAAGTGCCTCGATCCAGCCACTTAAGCTACCCGTATCATCCGTTTTCGGTACTTTAGTGAGCTGGTCAGGTGGACTTGCCAAGTGTTGAGGATTCGAAGTGTGAAGGTCTGCCGAAGGTAGAGAATGGAAATCGCTCCAGGGTGCTGTTGCATTAGATGCCGATACCCCGACCTGAGAGTGAAGAGATGCCGAACTTGGTGAAGGGGAAATAATGGATGATGTTGTGCCGGTGGTTGAGCTATGGGCGCTGCTTCTCGCTTGCCATAATGCATTATCCCGAGAATCAACTTTGGTCAAGTCGAGGGGCTCTCCGGCTAGAGCTACTGGATGTAGATCGGGGTCGTCTTGCTCTGAGCCCCGCAGGTAAAGTATGCTAACTGGTCGTGTGCTAGTGAACATGTCTTGCATAGTCTGAAGCTTGAAGTGCAGATCCTCCTCTATAGGTGCTCGTCCACCGGCAGAAGATGCAGAGGACATAGACCATGTTCGTTTATGCTTCTGAACCTTTCCAGGTCGTTGTAGGGCAGGGTCGACTTTCGAAGAGCCGGTCCTTTTGCGCTTTCCGAAATCTTTCATGCCAGTTTCGGCTTGATTGATTTGTTGCTTTAATTTATCAATAGTTTTCTTGACGTGAGCGACATCGTTTGACAATTTTCGCTCTGCGCCATGGTCTCTGAAGAGCTTCACCTTGCAGTAAGCCACCTCAGAAAACTCGGCACCAGATGGAGGGGAGCCGGAAGGTATGATCTCCGTTTTAGCGCAGAACCGTACCGGTATACCTTTCACACCTTTGGAGTGACTGAAATCCGTAGAGAGGAAGTTGAAGCGCACCGCCAGGTTACATTCAGGTAGTCCGTTAACGCCTGGTGTCCAGATCACGGAAAAGCCATCAAAGGAAGCAGTGTCCAGCTCAACGCGAGTGCGCTTGTCGTCGCTATCAGCGGGCTGGCTTGCTTCAACGTATTCAACTGCCTGGAGCTTTCCACCGCGTTGATGTGCTTCATTGGTGCCCCGTCCCTCCTTCCATAATTGCCAGCAGGCAGCTGGTCTTTGTCTTTGCTGTTCATCTTCGAACGATATACGAACGAAAGTCCTGTATCTGGTTCCTGGGCGTAGAGGTTGAGTAAGTCCCGTGTCCACAACGGACACAGAGTAAGCCTGCCCTTTGTTGAGATATGTAACAGGGATTTCATCCGCATGTTTAATCATGGCAGTTGGTGCATTGAGCGTAACATGAAAGCGGAACTTTTCAGCCGACGCAGGTAATGTAGTAGACATGTTCATGTCATATGAAATTGGGGGAAAGCCTGCCATTGGTGATTGGTGCATCGTTTGCTCCATAGATCCGAGCGGGCCCTCCTCATCGTCCATAGGAGATCCATCATGGTCCATTGTCTCGTATCCCGTATCTTGGTGTACAAATGAGGACGGGGCAAAAGAAGTTTGTTGTGACTGTTGGTGAAGCTGCTGCTGTTGATGGGAGTGTGCAAATGGGTTAAAGTTCTGGAAGTGCGGCGGTATGTGTTGGCCGAAGGCAGAAATATCCATCATAGTGTTGGTATGCATTCCATCAGTAGAAGTAGGGAGTGATAGAGGCGTTCCTAATCCCATGCCTATACCCATCCCAGGCGTGTGCAGGTCTCCAGCTTGGTTATGATAAAGAGTGTTCGTACCACCTGGTGTTGGAGTGTAGTAACCTGGGGGCTGGTTGGCAAAGTTGCTGAACGCGAACGAGTTCGGGTCCAGAAGAGAAGGTGTAAATCGCCATGGTTCATGTTGTGCTCTTGGTGTTGGGTCTAGATCCTTGATTTCTTCACCTCCAACGCTGTGATGTCTGTGTCGGTTAAAGATGTTAGCTTGCGGTCTGACAGTTGCGCAAAACGACGTCCGTCAACAATGTCTAAAGGCACATCCATTCTAGTAACGGGAACGAATTCCGAAGCCAAAGTGAATTGTCTGAGTGCATAATTTCAAGTGAGAGAAGAGGAGAGAACTTGCCTGTCCGGACCTGAGCTTCCACCTACAGGCGCAGGAGCCCGGGTCGAATTGTTTCCACCAGCAGAGGATGTAGCAGTCGCAACCTCGGGGAATGTCTGTCGGAAGCTAGCGATAAATTCATCGCCGGGCTTTTGTGACGATGTCCTAAAAGATGAGATGGTAAGCAGGTCGTCCCTTCACTGTGGGCTGTTGTAAACACAAGAGGGGTGTTGCGCGTCGATCACTGGAGAATGCGCCTAACCCATCAAAACAGGAAGAACATAAAATCCAAACTCACCGATTTCGAAACATCTGGAATTTGGGAACTGAAGAGGAAATATGATTTAAAATTGTATCATGCAGTTATGACAATCGTGGTGAGGATATTTGCACTTTTTCGTTGGAAGGTTGGGATTGTTTGAGCTGCGGAGGTTCGGGGCGTCGAAGGTAATAATTGTAACAAGTGGTTCAGAGCTGACGGGAAAAGGCGAGGGGTAGGTATCGCATATGGGAATTTTGGGTAAGTCGTGTAGCGAGGTATGCGATTCTCTTTTTTTCCAGGATGAATGGATAGGATAATGATGACGTGAAACTTCGGCGAAACTCCGTCGAGCTGACTATTGGATGAGGCAGAATGGGAGAGATGTCGATATCGAGAGAGCGGACTTTTTCGAAATGGAGGTAAGAGAAGGAAGAGAGAAGTCTCGAGGCTTTGATTATATGGGCGGCATAAGATATCTAAGTTGTAATTTTATGCATGTGGTGAGAGAGTGAGCGAGGAGCGAGGAGCCGTGAGTAGATACCTAGCAGGTAGGATGGGGGTTTAGGTATAATTTATCAACCGGCCGGTACGAGTATAGATGGCTACTTGGGTGCTTGGTGTACTCCAGTTTGATGGAGCCCTTCGAAGATGGAGACTGTACGAAGCAGACTAGGAGACTAGCAGACTAACAGAACAGACCAAAAGACTAAGAAGACTGGAGACTGACTGCCTTAAGGACGCTTTGGTATTGGTCTTCCTGGTAAAGAAAGAAGAAGGTAGGAAGGGTTTGAGTTTGCATGGGTAGAGGGTAATGATGTATACCAGCAAGCAATGGGTTTGTTTTGTATTGGGACATATGGGACATATGGGATATTTGGGATTTCCCGGAGGATTTAATAAATCAAATCAATCAATAAAAACGGTAACTGCGTCCAGCCTAGGCAAGGGCAAAGGGACAAGCCCAAGATGAATTTCATCTCTCCGCGCGCCGGCAAAGAAAAGCATGCACGTAGTGATGCAAAGCAGCGACAAAGCAAATGAGCTCTGACCAGTGACCTTATTTCCCTACCCGACTAGGAGTAGTCGACGGACCGTAGGGTATTAGGTTTTATTATTCGCAGCTCTTTTGTTTATTATTACCTGATTAGCCACCTCTGATACGTATGCTAGCAGCAGCTAGTAGCTAGCAGTCGCAGTCGCAGTCCAGTCGTTCTAGTCGTTCTGCAACCGTATACCCAGCACCTAGCTAGTACTTGCGTTACACTACACTACAACTCCCACCTCCTCGGTCTTTCTCTTCGTCTGATGGGCTCGATCAATCTTTCGTAAGGAGCAGCTGGCAAGGGCAAGG
This sequence comes from Rutstroemia sp. NJR-2017a BBW, assembly GCA_002946425.1. NCBI lineage: Eukaryota > Fungi > Ascomycota > Leotiomycetes > Helotiales > Rutstroemiaceae > Rutstroemia > Rutstroemia sp. NJR-2017a BBW. Next base: position 662,772 of record NJPT01000052.1, read on the forward strand.
GCACGGAAAGGGAAGGGAAGGAGGATCTTAGGGGTCCCTCTCCCCAAGAGCAAAAAGACGCAAAGACGCACGCTCGAAGGGAACCTTTCCAGGCGGCGACCGGAAAGTGATGGGCACTACTCTAATGGGTTGTCGGGATCAGTGTAGGCATGGGGCACGGGGGTCCATGTCAAAGCGACATCCGGTCAGAGCATTAGCCACAGCTGCGATGAGAAGAGAAGTGATAGTCGCCCAAAAGTGGCGATCGCACAGCACAGCCTCACTCGGGACAAAAAAGTTCGTGCGGGTGCTTGTTCTTCCAGACCAAACCAGACCGTGAGATGCAACAACAAATGTCTACCGCTACCTGCACACACGTGTTACGACGTCCAACTTACAACAAAGAAAGCAGCCGCCAGAGGAAGCGCATCCATCTGCGAAACAAATGAGGAGTGTTCCAAAGACTCAATCTTATTCAGGCCATGCGGCTAGCCCGATTCGACTTCATCTCCGTGCCATAATCACGTCTTTAGAGGTCGTCTTATGTTCCTATCAAAATCGCTCGTTAGGTGCAAATCGAGATTTTGACAAACGGGAAAGAACAGTTTCTCCTTATCCCCTTGCTTAAAATATGGAGAATGAGTGAGGGGGATTGGTCGTCCTGCTGTCATAGTTGCGTGACTCCACTAATATTGTCTGTTTTATATGGAGAACAGTTCATAAAAATTTTGAAAGCTGAGGTCCTTAATAATAAGAAGTCTGAGACCGCTGAGACCCAATGATTACGTCGGGTCATCTCCAAGAGTCCAAGTGCGTGCGAGGATTTAGTGCCTGAGGCGAGAAGAAGGGTCGGGGAAATACCATTTCTTCTTCCTGGAGCTACTGCTACTGCTACTGCTACCGTGCGGCTAGGTAGATACCTACATGCAGAAGTGAGGTGAAGCGTGAAGGACGATCGATTAACTTACGAGCTTACAGAAAGTGATGTTCAACAAGCTCAACACAGCCACCGACAGCCACAATGATCAACAGAATCCTTTCTTTGTTGTGAATAGTCTCGGATCTGATTAGCGGGAACACTGATCGAATGGTTCGGTTGATGCGGGCTCCGGGACGCATGTCTTTGTTCGTTATCCGCCATCTCTAAATTCGTCAGGCCGTTTTACCGTTGCCCGGCAGCTTCTATCCGACTTGGGACCAGTCCCAAGACTCTTGCGTGCATTCGTGCATTCGTGCATTCGTGCATTCGTGCCGTAGTGACGAGCCACAAACCTACGGTATGAGTGTTTGAACGGTGGGCTAAATTCGGTCAAATTGGCGTCCACAGCCCATTCCCTTGCCAGCATAACCGCTCATTGTTATTACTCACGGTTTACTGATCGAATGATTGGTCTAGCGTTCTTTGATAGGGTTGGAGCGTGCCGAGTTTCAAGAGATCCATGGCCCACCTAGGCACTTCTGTCGTCCCCACGGCAGATCGTTGAGCAGACAAAGACGCGCTGATGATGAGCGATGGGTGATGAGCGATGCGCGATGAGCTACTTGTGCTTTGTTTGGTTTGGGATTTTAGCCACTGTGGCATTTATTGGAGGTCCCCTGATCTGTTTGTTACCCGAGCATTTCATCGCTCTTTGGAAAAAGATCAGCGTTTGACGCAACTTTACATCCACCTTACACACCTTGACTTTTTATTTCTCCGGTACTTGTAGATGCACAGGGATTCTTGCTCTGACGCGGTAAGTGAGACTCTGTTCTAAGAAAGACATGAAGGAGTATCCCGATGCTCTACTCTGTACACATCAAACTCGATCAAAGGAAGGATATGGCTCCCTCAGAGTCTCGGACGTCAATCAGTTAAGTTAGTCAATCCGGCAGTCAGTCAGTCCAGTCCGTCATAAGTCTCTTATCTGAGGAGTTAAGGGTGAGGAGTTTTTTCACAACAAATCACCTCCTTACGCATACGGAAGTGCACGTCGCTTCGAAATGATACTCTTAATATCCGATCTCCGAATCCATCAAAATCAGCACCTTGTTTGGTCCTAGGCCTGAGATTAGCTGAACTCTGTGAAGGACGAGAACCGCCTTTGTGGGGTGGGGGGGGTTACAGTACTGCACCACCAAATCTCCACTCGTCAGGGAAGGCCGCTCTGCCTGGCTGGGGGGCTAGATTCTTTTTTTTCTTTCCGGCTCAATGTCCACGTACTCGCTTGCCTATCACGCTGATTCTACTCGTTACTTACGGGAGGGTAAAAGTCATTTTCCGGGACTCTGGTAGTCTGGGGGAGGCTGAGCAGCACACAAGCAAAAGTGATGGGATGCCCTATGGACTATGGTGCAAAGTATGGGGAGCCGCGAATATCAAAGCAAGCATTCCAGACCAGTCTGTCTGATCTTCTCGTTTCCAGCGCCACACTTCGCGGTGAGCTGTCCCAAATCATGTGTTGTACACGGCGGAAACGGGATGAGATTTCGCGTCCTGTGTTTGTACGTCACAGCCGTTTCCCACAGCCGTTTTTCTCTCTCGGTCCCGCGCGAAGCAATTTTGAAAGGAGGCCCCAAGCGAACGTAATTTACACCGCTGCTGACAGGGGGGTTGGGTTGAGACTTGAGAGTGGTCCGCATGGAGGATGATGAATGATGAATGATGAATGATGGAACATTCCAGCGACGAGCCCATACCACAGTAAAGCCTTAAATGAAAGACATGGATCGGAAGGACTTCATATTTCCACTCTGGCCCTATCATCTATCACTGTGGGGATTGGGACGGGGACTGGTGGGCGCCTGTTAATCATACAAGTACTGTAATTCAAATTTGCACACCCAATTTTTTCTCGCGCTCCTCTCTGCCCTCTACCGCTCCTGAGCCATGTGATGTGGCTGGCCCTTCCGGTCGAAAGAGGGGGGAAATAAAATTTACAGTATCAGAGAGAAAACATTAGTAACTAATCGCTGTCAATAACAGCAACCGAAAAGGACGGGTTTTGCCACGCCAGCCGGTGAGACTCTACTCTACTAATAACCATCAATGCATTACGGAGGCACTGGAGGTACATTGAGTTGGGTGCATTTTCTGCTCCAGGAAAAACGTTACAGTTTGACGTGCGGGCTGGCACCGCCATGATTATCATCCACGCATGCGGAACTGATACTCGTCGTCTCTGACGGCGTCTCTTTTTTTAGAACATCTATCTATATTTGCATTTGCATTTGCATTTGCATTTGCATTTGCATTTGCACCCAACGTCCCGACAATTCACCACGGCATAAGTCCAGAGACGATCATGGTCGAAGAAAGTCAGGATCTTCACCTACTCGTGTTTCCATACGTCTTCTGGAAGTTGTACAGGTAAGAAAAGTTAGGGTTGGACGACGGGACAAGTAGAGAAAAATGACGTCATGTCGCTCGTGGGTCCATCATGAACACCACCACGCACGCACACCAGAACCACGCGATATTTGCATTTGCATTTGCATGCGCCGGCTGGTGAATTTCCTTTTTTCTTTCTCTTCCTTACTGTCACTAGCCGTGCAAGCGCTTCGTACCTATTGGCCACCGGCTAATGGCCACATGTACTCGTGTCTGTCTGTCGCATCCGCGTCCCTCTGCTAGATAGAAAGGGACAAGTATGCCAAGTCTCAGCCTCCACCCTAGTCCCCCCATGCGCACACAATGTTGCATGAGGATAAGTAATCATTAGACGATAGAGTACCTTTGGGAGGTAATTTTGGTTAAGCTCAGCCCACGCACCCACGCAGGAAAGGGAAAAAAGTAAAATCAACCCTTTTCGGAATATCATCCGCTCTTTTGGCGAGCGAACCAGCGAGCGAGCGGAGGAGGGAGGGATGGAGGGTCGATGCTCGATGCTCAATGCTCAATGCTCAATGCTCAATGCTCAATGCTCATGCTTAAAATCTCACCCGGGTAAGGGAGGATACAGTACTGTAGAGACCCCTGGCTTTAGGGGACGCGTGATAAGGGTTCGCTCTCGGACAGGCATGGTGTACGATGCGCTGCGTTATCATCTCGTGCCATCTCGAGATTCTAGATTCTAGATCCCGCCGTGCGCGCAAGAGCTGATGGATACAGGACAGGATCCTGGAGGTAGATGCGTGGGGAGAGAGTGAGTGAGAGTGGGAGTAAATTGCCAGGGTAGCATCGAAGGTAGGTAGGGGCTGAAATCCAAAAAAGAAGCAATTGCTAGCCAGCAAGCAGCCAGCATCTATCCGTATGTACCCCGTATCCATGGAGATACTGTACATACAATGCAGTAAGTGGGAGAGCTGTCAGAAGTATTGGTGGCTTTTTCCCTTCCCATTGCCATCCCATTGCCATTGCCATTCCCATTCACATTTCCCTACACGTGCATGCGTGAGGGCGGCTGAGCAGAGCAGCGACTGCTTGCTTGCATTCGTACATCTTCCTTTCCTCTTCCCCATATCCGCGATGACATACCTATCAATCGCCCCCCTCCCCCTAACTCTGGCAATAGTTTTGCCTCCCACCACAGCCACAACAAGAAAATTGTGGTTCTTCATCATCTTCTTCGTCTACAAACAGCAATTGAGAAGGGTATACGGCTCTGGTTCGGGGTCGCCGGGCGATGCCGATATCCATTTAGTACGTCGGCAAATCGTTCGTGGAAACTCATGATCCATTCATCCATTGCGTTGCGTTACCTTCGGCCAAGACGAACTTCTCGGATGTGGCTCGGATCAGTTTTGCTTGGAACAATTTTTCCCTTTTCCAAATGTTCAAATTGTTTGCAACAATAACCGAAACTCTAAACTGATCAGATGTTTTGTATGTGCTCGCTTGCGCTGGAGATGTCGTTTTTTTTGGATGTCGTTTTGGTGGATTCAGTTGTGGATGTGCCCGCTCGCTTCGGGGGTTTGGATTGAATTGGAAGCAGACGAATTTTTGCTGGCTGTGAATGTGTTGAGCTTTTGGATGCTCAACGTTTATTTTGGAACAGATATCGAGGCTCTGGGGAGCTGGTGGCTATGTCCTTGTCACCGTGATTGGTCCATCAAGGCTATATACTGTATATCTGTGGAACAAACGGGTTAACATTACAGGTATCTCCTATCCATAGAGGATGGGAACATTTTCCGGAATCTCCAACTTCCACTAAGGTTGTGAAGGACCATGATACAGAAAAAACGGCTCATGATTAGTTGTTGCTGGCTCCTCCTATGCATGCTAGGTAGGTAGGTCGAGCAATATACCCGTCCCAAGCACATTCAGCTCATTTATCTCTCCCTAGCCAGAAACCCCGTTTCCCATAATCCCGTTGTCGACAACTGTCCCTTTCCCATCAAACAAGTAAGATGAGACAGCTCCGTAAACCCCAATTCTCAACACGATTGGCCACGGCTTTCGGAAAGCTCAGTCTTACTACCACCACGAGAGACCAATCTTACTCCTTCCCCTACCCCTTCTCAGTCACAGCACGCACGCTTATGCTGCATATCTCATCACCGCTACTCAGTGCAGCTTCCCCTGTTTAGGGAGGGCAAGCAAGAGGCACCTCCTCCCCTGGACCCTGAGCTGAGCCACTCCGAGTGAGTTTCTCCACCTCCCCCTGATCAGAGAATGCACCTACTAGGCGCTCACTTGCCACTGCTCAACACGCCACCTAGGTGGTAGCATAGGATAGGATAGCAAACGGCATATGCAGAACTCGTACACAACACAGCCGTCAAGAACGATACAGCTTCCTTTATTTCTTCTAGCTCATATACACATACTGACTTACACACACCTGACCCACACCCAACTCACACACAACCCTAACTCATGTATACACGCGCACACATACCGAACTCTCATACGTAAACATTATATATGTCTAAATCTGTTGTAAACAGGTCCCTCTGCTCTCTCATAACGCACCCCATACCACACCCCTCTACCATAGCTTCCATAGCGCAACCCCATACCGCAACCTTCTACCACATCTCTCATATCACAATCCTATCCCATACCCCATCTGCCACCGCACCACGCAATCACCACGTCCATCTCCTTCCACATTTCTCCCTTCATCCCCCCATCCCATCCTACCCTATCCTATCCCCATCGCACCGCACCGCACCATCACCCACAGTCTCCCTCCCCAACTTAAATACCATCCATACCTATACCACCCAGCCTAACTTTTCTTCCCTCCCCTCTCCTTCTCTTCCCCTGACAGACTAAACTCACACTGCATCTATATCCACCACCTACCACCCATCACCGACCCATCCTACTCGCCCATCCATCAACGAATAAACCGAAACCCAACACAGTATCTCAGCATCTATTACCCATAAACTTATATCTCAAAAGCCCCTCCTCCATCAAATACTTCCATCCTCTATCCATCCATCCTTCCCTCCTTCATTCCTATACATAAATACCTACACACATACTAATAAGCAAATCCAAGTTTCGACAGACGATACCATACACGTAACTCACTTACTCACCTACTCACCTCTACATCCACAACTTCAAGCACCATCTCACTCACTCACCACACAACATCACAACCAAACACAACCAAACCAAACCATAACAAAAAAGCCTCACTCAAGAACATCACCCAATACACCCAAACAACCAGTCAGTCAGTCAGGCTAACCAGCCAGCAAGCCAAACAAGCAGACATATATGCAATACGATGATATCGATACGAATACATACACAGACACATACATACAACTCCCCACCTCAAACACCTAAAAAAACGAGCTACTACACAAAGCCAAGCCAAGCCCACACATATGTAAAGATCATCATCGTCATCTCTTGAGACGCAAAACAACATACATTTTTTCATAACATCGTCCATTTCGCTCCAAGCCATATCTCTAGCAGATCAGACCCGAGCACCCATGTTTCCATTTCCTTCCTTCTGCAAACCCACCCACCACACAGCGCACTGGATATCAAGCCATGTAAGCACAATCACAACCATATATGTATGCCCCGTCCCCGTCCCCGTCTAATCCCACCTGCCCGTCCATCCATCCCCCTACCACATCTCATTACCCTGATCAAACCCGCCCTGCTGCTTCCCATACCATTGCGCCCCCGCCCCCGCCTTATCCTCCCAATCCTCCTTCGGCAAAATAGCTCTCGGCTCCACATGTTCGACATGTCTCGCACCCGCCCCATCCTCCTCCATCGCGACCCCATCCTCTAATTGATTTGCCCACGAATTCGTCGAAGTAACATCCGGCATCTGCACTTCCTTCACTTCTCTATGCACAGCGCCAACTAGATCCTTCACATCCGCACTGCGTACATAGCCAAGATAATACGGAGTTCCGCCCGCCCCACCGGCAGTGTGTTCGAAGATTCGTCGGCGATCTTTAACTTCGGTGACATATTCGTCGTTGTATTCTCTCCATATATCGTTTTCAAAATCGTAGATGTAGATCCAGTAGTGGCCGCCACCTGCTTCTCCGCGATGGATGAATACCGTCTGAAGCTTGTATTCGTATTTCCTCATGTTGGTAAACTGTTCGTTGCGCTTTTGCTTGAGTTGACGGATTTCGTCATTGTTGCGCTCTATTTCCTGTGTGATTTGAGCAAGCCGGTCCTCGATCAATCCAGGGAGTGTAGGATCGAGCTCGAAATCTTCCATTTCCTGCAAGCCCTTGGTGATATCACTAACGGCGGACAATGCTTCAGACACAGAAAGCTCTTCCTCCCTTTTCTCTTCTCCGAGAGCTCGTTGTCTTTCCTCTAGGGTTTGTATATGAGCCTTCCACTTCCAAGCCTCTTGACGTCGGCGCATCAGGGTAGAATCCGAGTCTTCCGAATCCATGTATCGGTCGAGGTAGATAGTCTCTGGGAATACCACAGCGTTTCTATTCTTGTACGCGGTATGCTTGACATTATCGTAACGTGTACGTTGGATTTGAATTTGTAAAATAGGTGGCAGTTTTGTGATCGAGGCATACTGTGGGTGATCCGCCCCATCTATCGACACTTCCTGTTCGTCAAAGACAACATCCAATGCCTCATAAATATCCCGAGATTTGTTCTCGTCTGGGAATACGATAAGATTTGCCCAGGGTTCGATTTTCTTTTCCAGCTTGGCAGATTTCCGAATGTATGAGGCATTTGCACCGTAAAATGTATCTCTAATTCTGTCGATTTGCTCTCCAGAAACAGGATCAATGCTCGTTGGCTTGATGGCACACTGTAATCGGAACATGACGTTACCGATGACCTCTGTGACGTCTTGCTGAGAACCAAATTTCCATAAGTCGTCGTCGGTTATGATATCTTTCGGCTCATTTGTTTGTATAGAAAGACCTGCCTTGTTCCTCGGTGGGATCGGCGGCGGTTTTTCTGGGGCTGCGGGAATCAGTTCTGATGGCGGAGACATATTGTCACCATTGACCATTACGGCGTCATCAAAAGTACCGCTTGAGTCTTCTCCTTTGATGTCTGTGAGTTTTTCCACCGCCTCGCTTGTATGTCCCACAACATCAGAGTACGAAGGAAGCGGATCCAAGTCTACCAGGGTTCCCTCACTGCTGTCGTCAGCAGCTTCTGTGTCTTTCTCTCCTGGCCTATCGACCATTTCAATATCATCATCTGAAGATGTTGGAGGCGGAGGGAAATATGGCAAGGTAGAGGTCGGTGGTCCTTGGGGTCCATAGACGGGATAGTGGGATATGGAGGTGATTTTTGGAGGTTCGCTGGGACTACTAATCGAAGCTCGACGGAAGTTAGCTTCTGCAGCCGAGCTGAAAATTGTCAATTCGGCTAGTTCCCTAGTTGGCTTTATCGATCTTGTTGATGCTGTCTTCAAGTTCTCGAATAGGTCATGCAACTCGTCCACAACTGGCCATGATTAGTAAGATTGTATTTTATCGAAGGTTGGGGCGAACTTACATTTCTGAGCTTTGATGATTTCTGCTTTACTTACAGCACGACCTCCAACACGTTTCTTCTTAATACTCTCGTCATCAAGTGGCATGCGAATATGCTCGAAGTTCATTACCACTTCCCGAACAGCTTTTACAGTATAGTAGTACTGCAGTAAACTGTTCAGGTAACAAGTGTTACCGATATTGTCGAGACCTACAGGTTGGCTTGGCGAAGAACCTTCTGCTTGAACGTCGGCGTTGGGATCATCGAGCTTTCTTAGCAGATAGCTACTTTGACGGTCGTGTGCAATCACCTTGAATGCCTCCGTATAACTATCCGAAGACCCAGCCGGAGCACCATTCGATAAACTCTGGTAGTAAGCCAGCACGGTGTCGTCCGGCGCTGTTCTATCATTGATCTGCAGGCGATTGTAAGCTTCTCCAACGTCAAGATTTGACTCTGCGTTTCCAGACTCCATAGTGGTAGCTGCGCGTTGGAGTGTATAATCATTGCCTCGTTTGTTCGCGATAGCTCTCAGAGCTCTGCCAACCTGAACCTTGTCACCTTCGAAAGACTATCAACGTCAGCTAGGATCCTAAATCAAGAATTTTGCTTGGCAGCTGTTAAATCTTACCAACGCGATTGCAGCAGCTTCGATACTATCAGATGCAGTATCTGAGGTTACGCTCAAATATTCGAGCGCCTCTTCATAGGTCATGGATCTATCATTAGCTACCGCTTCGATGGTCTTGCTTCCTCTATCTTTGGCAATCGTTAGCAGACAGTTGCGTGCTTCGTCCTTCTGGCGTGGGGCAGATTCGATCCGTGACTTGTAAACACCAATTATGTGGTTGTCTCCTTCAGCATGATTTTTCTTTATCCCAAAGAATGCATATGCTTGGGTTATGTCTTTCAAGCTCACTTGTCCAGTAGAAATAACCGTCGTAGCCTTCAGTTCAAGGTCAGAACTCTTGCGTCCCGTGGAGATATCTAACAAGCAATCCAGATAATATGGCTTGTTTTGAGGATCACACTCGCATTGCCGATCGTATGCCCAAGATATCAAATCATCCGTAAAAGTTTCCAATGCGCCTAAGCTAGCATAATGAGGGTGCTCAATCGACTCTACATCTTCGACAACGTGGCTAAAACTCCTAGATTTGGTTGGATAACCGTAGCATCCCAAACTACGTTGAATGTCGACATCAGCAGATGGATAAGAAATGACGATCTTTGCTAAGCTGGCTTTCCTGCGCTCGTCATCTGGCCGTCTGAGGAGCTGTATGTCGAGCTCGACTTGGGCATCGTCAATGAAATTATGGTTTCTATCATCAACCTCGGGTATAGTCCAGAACATTTGGGGCTGTAGCAATGTCAGCGGGGCTGGACATCCACCATGAAAGAAACGACAAGTAACATACTCCTTCTGACGATTCCTCCCACACTGGCAAAAAATCTAAATGCTTCACTAGGCCCTCACAATCATTTCCTAATCCTAGTATGAACTTTTTGTTCCTTGCATCAATCTTTCTTTTCGCTTTGTCAACCTTGGCATCCTGAAGATATGTTCTTAGATTGCCCAACACTTGGATGGGTAGGAGCGGCCTCCAACCTTCAAATCTCTCTGGCTCGGCCTGGATAACCTTCTCACCGCGGGCAATTACTCTCTGATGATCCGTCACCAGGTCGAGCATGTCCTTAGAGATCCTAGGTGGAATTATCTTTGCTTCCACTATGACGGGACAAGTCGCTCCCGTGCATGCAAACCGATGTGCCTCAAGGAATTCATTGTACTTGTCTTCGGTACCATTTGGGATCTTGGATTCCAAAGGTCGAAGATGATGAAGCGGGTTGTTCGGATCTTGCAGATTGCAAGGAGTTTGGCCATCTTGCCATGCCCGGTAGTCGACCGTAATCAAAAAATGATGCCGACATATCGAGCAATGAGAGGCGATCTCATACCTTGTAGTAGGGTCTGGCTGCACGTTCGGTGTTGGGCAAGTTGACTGAGAATCCTTCCTCACGAGCGTATGTTGACAATCGAGCGGACCCTTTCGCAACGGGTGACCAACAGGTCTGAACTGTGGAGCTGGATCTATCAAGAGGTTCTTGCCAGAATTTACGGCATGTCTGGGGTCGTAGTCAAGAAGATCGCGAATCCATCTAGGCGCCGATTTCCCTGGATAGACACCGGTTGTTAGTCCACTTTATACAAAGCTGCGACGTGGACTCAAGGGTCCAAGTTTCCTAGAAACTCACCTGGGCCAGGACCCAACTCTATTTTGTGCATAGCAGGTCTCACGTTTCTGCTGGTCCCTCCGCTGCACGTTTAGCAGCAGATTACCAACTCGGTCGTCTTGCGCGCCTCTTACCCCGCGCCACCAATAGCTGTGGAGCCAGAGGTAGTATTTTACTCAAGGAAAAGAGCGTGAAGGGTGTCTGAGATAATTTGATGTTCGGAAAATATTGGAAAGTGGAAGCAGCTTCGTTGGTTGAAGCCTGGTGTAACTTTGTTGAAAAGGTCAAAAGTTCTAGGCAAACTGATGTAACCCTAAGCACAAAGAAGAGGACAGTAACACGAGTGAAGCCTTGACCTGGTAGAGGAAATAAAGTAATCTTAGAATTTATTATTTGTACAGAATGAGAATGAACTTTTGTTCGATGGCATATGCATGCATGTTTTCTCATCTAGTAGACATAGCAGCAGAAAGATTCTATATGCTCTTGAGAGTGAATATGAATGATATGAGTTTCAATGGCGGCGCGGCTGCGGATGTGGTCCATAACCATAACTCTAAATTTAGCGGCATATTCCGCGTAAAGCTCCATGCACCATCGACTTCAGAGCAACGACGTATCTGGGGTACCAATCTACGACAAATAATTCACGATTTTCTGACTCCGCACGCCCAAAATGGCACCAGGCAATGGAGAATATCATCCCAAGGATTCGATCAAGGCTGCTCTCAATGGCTTGATGATTACTGGATCTGCCGGCCTATTGATATCTTCTATTCAAAATACCTTGACGAAGAGGAACGTGGGAGCTTTGGCTGTCTTCACTAGAACAGGAAGTACAGCACTTATATTCGGTATTCTAAGCCTCACTTGCAGATGCTTGTAGAAAGCTATTGACATCGTGCAGCTGCCATGGGAGGAACTTACGAATTCACCAAAAATGCTTCAGCCAACTTGCGGGAGAAGGACGACAGCTATAACGAGGCCATCGGTGGATTTCTGGCCGGCTCGGTCCTGGGCTTGCGATGTGAGTAGCAAGGCCTTGCGACCGTAGTGACCGTGTGCTTATCTATTACCAGTCGGAACAACCCCAGCAGTACTTGGCTTTGGTGCTTTAACGGGTGTAGTACTTAGTGCATTCAGCTATACAGGTGGTACTTTGGCGGGATTCAGGCAGGATCACACGCTTGATGAGTTCGAGCGCAAGGAATTTCTCAGGAAGAACCGACGAGTACCCATTGAGCAGACCGTGGCAGAGTTGGGCGAGGGCAGAGGTACGTGAACGGTTCACCGAACAGCGAAGCTCGGGCAGTGCTAACTTGTCGTTGTAGGCATCTACGGGTCTGGTTATGATGAGAGGAGAAGAGAGAGAATCAAGGAGAGATACGGCATTGACGTGCCGGCCAAATCATAAAACCCTCCAACCGATACGGCGGGGGTCTCGGACTACAATGTACATATACAAGGGACTTGGGAATCGATCATTAGATACTTTGGACAGCTGTAACGGTGCTGTTAAGTATCAGCCTACATAGCGCTTCGACAGTTCCAGTATTCTGCGAGACTCAGGTTACAGACACCATACTGTGAGCACTCATTCACTTGCCAAATTGCGTGCATCAAGTCGACGATACATTCCAAGAGCCCTTTACTACAAGAAATTATCAGCGCGGAAAATAAAATAAACGTACAGGTCTCGAACCGGATTATGTATATTTCGTCTCGAGCGGGACCAATTTTTCGGGACTGATAGCCCAAGCCAGTCACCAATCAAAAGCTCCAAATAGAGAACGAGACCATCACGTGTAGGTGGCGCTTGCAAAGATTTGCGAGGTAAGGGTTCCCCTCAGTAGGCTAAGTCAGGAGGTTACAATAACCCCGCAATCCAAAATAGTAATGCAATCATGATATGATTGATATTCATGTCCACCCTTCATTCTTCTTCATTCAATCTCATTCACTCGAGTTTTCAAAAGTCCCAAGTCACTCTGTACATTTTTGCGCTTGGTTGGCTTCATCCTGTGAAACCTGAGTTAATTTCAAAATTTCCCCAAAACCAAGATTGTGGAACGACTTCCTACAAATTCCCACCGCAAAGTGAAGCTCGTGTACTTCCGTTTGTAAACAGTTTTGCCACTCCCGGCTGTGACTAAATCTAGCTCTTGAACATTCTTCTCGTTGGAAAAAGTGTCATACGAAGTGACTTTGAAGCCTTCTTGATACTTTTTAAACGTGAGAAGCAATGGCTACTCGTGCCCCTATTTCACCGTTCAATGCAGCGGTGGGGTCTGCTTCTGATTTAAAGGAAAGATATTATAGATGGTTCCAACAAGAAGTGACGCGTATGTCAAGCCATCAGGAACTTGTACACTTTTGATACGATATTTACTTGATACTAGTTGTGCAGGAGCAAATCAGCCAGCTGCAGAATTTCTCGACTGGTGGTGAGAGACTTGACGCCGTCGAATACTGCCTTGCTAGTATCACCACACTATCTAAAGCGGTTGCAAGCGCCACGGACTTCATTCCCGCCTATGACCAACGGGCATATTCTCAGGTGAGAAGGAAAAGCTATAGTCAGTGTTATGCTAACCATGGACAGGCAATCAAAGCTCTCTCAGAAAACCTCGAGGAAGCAAGATCCAAGATCGCTCCCAAAGCTAGATTCCGCTTCAAGAATACCAACAAGAATGGCTCTGGCATATCTATCAACGACGCGGTTGAGCTGGCAGTACAGAAGCGCCTCGATGCTGATGCAAAGTTGTCCGTAGCTTCATCAACTGAGTCGTCCATGGCGACTACACCTGCCAACCTGATGACACCATCCGTGGATGAAAGTGCTGTTGACGTTGTAGGAGATCTGCCTTCGTTTCCCAAGAACTACAATAAAGAAATGAGCAGTGCAAGTGGTCCAGTACGAAAGCCCAGCTTTTCACAAGCAAACTCTATCAACATCACAGGTCATACGGGCCTCCACATTATTCTTCCATCGTCAGCCTCTCGTGCAACTTCCTCTGGGGCTGTGACGAAACTTGATAGGTGCATCCTTGACATGTCAGTACCGACCATCAACGGAGCACCATTTGCAGGGCTTGCTCTGAAGAACATCAAGCAATCCTTGATTCTGGCCGGGCATGTGGATGGACCTGCTCACATCACTGGTGTTGAGAATAGCATCATCGTGGTGGCATCAAGACAGGTCAGAATGCATGAATGTAAGAACGTGGATATTTATCTACATTGTGCTAGTCGACCTATCATCGAGGATTGCAGTAACATTAGATTCGCACCCGCTCCAGAGTCCCATGTAAGTCATATTGTATGCCACCCACTTCTACCGCTAACTCACTCTCTAGACTATTCCCGGGAACTCTGTTCAGAACCAATGGGACCAGGTTGATGATTTCAAGTGGCTCAAGGCAGAACATAGCCCCAACTGGAGTGTGCTACCAGAAGAAGAGAGATTACCAGACAGTATATGGACATCTGTTGTACCAGGAGGACCGGGTGTCGGCCTTGATGATATCTTGAAGAAAGTTGGCATATGAGAGGGATCATTGCCATTAAATTGCTATGCATACTCGTATCGAAGTATTTCTAGTTTGGGGTAGCAGGGCCGGGTAGTAATTTTAGGGTGCTGCAATAATCGGACTCTCATCTATATATCCTATCCGTAATTCTTTTTGTAGTATGGAGGACTGTGTCCACATTGATAACAAGGGCTTTTGAGCAGTAAACTGTCGCTGTCTCCTGGAGTTACAGACCCTCTTTTCAAGCATGCAAAGGCGGGCAGTCTTCAAACATGCTGCAAGATAAGTCCACCATATCTCCTCGGCAGCACCTTATATGGGGATGAGGGAGCTCCCTTAGAGATTGTGCGTTTGTGCTCGAAAGTCGATACCTTTTCCCTCACTACTTGACTTTCGACGTTCCCTTGTCCATCAGAATTGTTATTATGACCTGACTGATTTTGATCTCAAGTCTCCATTCTGTCGATTGTGTCCCTTGCTTCTTTCTCCTTCTTCATCTCTATCCCTGCGTTCATCAAAAGTTGCAATACTTGCTTCTGCTGCTTGATCTTCTCTTCGTATTCCTTCATTTCTTCTTGCTGTTCCTCAATACTTCTATGCATATCCGGCAATTCTTTGACTCCTGCCCTTGCCTTTTGTAATTTGTGTTTGATGCCGTCGGTCGCGGTGAATATGTCTTTGATGTTGAGAGGGCCCGTAGTATTCGCAGCGTTAAAGGAGGGAGTTGCACCAGACGGAGACGCAGCGGGAGGATTGTTCGACGAGAAGTTTTGAAGTCGCGAAAGAGTTTCGCAGAGCACAGGAATAGTATCAATTGAGTCTGCGGTAAGACCATCCGGCAGCACCATCATTGATGGAGGCTGGGCATTTGTCGAGCGAGACGGCGAGGTCGTCATGGTTGCTGAAACGTCTGCGATGGATCACCGGATGATGGTATTCGTCAAACGGAGTCCAAATATGGAAAATCGACTTATGGATTCAGATCTGCGGACGGGTAATGTCATCAGAAAACGAATGATTGGATGTGGAGAGGTCCGGATAGCCTTGTGCTAGCTAAGAAGAAGTAGATTCGCTCTTATCGCGGCGGTTTCGCAAAGGCTTGGAGGGGCAGGCCGCAAAAAAAGCAAGCACCCCCACTACCAAGTTCTTAGATCAGCTCTCAACAAAACAAGCTACAATTCCTCTTGATCCTTTTCTCCATTATTTGAAGTTGTGTTTAGATTCTTGTAGACACAGTTGCAGAGGATTTAAATTTGTACTTTCTCCTGGTAAGTTTGTGGATCTCTTTCAGCCAACCTCTTTTGTTTAGGTGTTACCGAAATTGCCAGCTGATATAGCCTATGTTCAGTTTCGAAACCAATACTCGCCAAAATGGTCCAAGTCGAGAACAAAGCTGTGCTGAGTACGTCCAGATTATATTCCACGTATCCTTATTTATACCCTTCATGTATCATTCAATTGGGACCGTGAATTCCGCATCTTTGTCTTTCGCAATGGCTCGAAATTCTATTCCGACAGTCCAGCTCAATACAGAGAAATTGTTACCCCCTCTACCTCCGAAGAAGCCAGACTATATACTTGCGCTATTCTACGTCCTTGTGTATCTTGAACTTTCGTGGCTAATTGTAATGATTTGGCGCAGTTGTCATTGACGGATGGGGAGTTCCGGGCAAAGATTCTCCAAAAGATGGAGATGCGATCACCAATGCGGAGACTCCGGTTATGGACGCCTTCAGAAACAACGCGGATGGATATACTGAGCTTGAGGCTTCATCGTTGGCGGTTGGACTCCCGGAAGGTCTGATGGGTAACTCGGAAGTCGGGCATCTGAACATTGGAGCTGGAAGAGTTGTATGGCAGGATGTGGTCAGAATTGACCAAACAATCAAAAAGGGAGAATTGGACAAGAACGATGTCATCACAAAGACTTTTAAGGCTGCTAAGCAAGGAAATGGACGTCTCCATCTGTGCGGTCTGATCTCCGATGGTGGTGTGGTAAGCTTTGGGCATAGTCGCACATTCATATTGGGATACTAAATTTCGCAACAGCACGCCAAGCAAGACCACCTCTACGCTCTCCTGAAGGTCGCAAAGGAGATGGAAATCCCAAAAGTATTCATCCACTTCTTCGGTGATGGACGTGATACCGACCCCAAATCCGGAGCTGGATACATGGAGTCTCTACTCGAGAAGATCAAGGAGATCGGAATTGGTGAAGTCGCAACAGTGGTTGGAAGATACTACGCAATGGACCGTGATAAGAGATGGGACAGAATTGAGGTTGCCTTGAAAGGATTGGTCCTCGGTGAGGGACTAGAGAGCAGCGACCCTGTAAAAGCTATCAAGGACAAATATGAAGAGGGTGAGAACGACGAATTCTTGAAGCCTATCATTCTCGGAGGAAAGGAAGCTCGTATCCAAGGTGAGAAATTTGAGACCCTATCAATATCGATCTATACGCTGACAAGTTCAAGATAACGACCAAGTATTCTTCTTCAACTACCGATCCGACCGTGTGCGCGAGATCACTCAACTTCTCGGCGATGTTGACCGTTCACCAAAGCCAGATTTTGCCTACCCAAAGAACATCACCCTTACCACTATGACCCAATACAAGCTCGACTATCCATTCGAGATCGCATTCAAACCCCAACACATGGGAAATGTCCTTGCAGAGACCCTTGGTGCCCAGGGCGTCAACCAAGTTCACGTCGCCGAAACAGAGAAATACGCTCACGTTACTTTCTTCTTCAATGGCGGTGTTGAGAAAGTATTCCCTCTCGAAACCCGTGATGAATCACAAGATCTTGTCCCATCAAACAAGAGCGTCGCAACATACGACAAGGCCCCAGAAATGAGCGCTGCAGGCGTCGCCAAGCAGATGAGCAAGCGTATCTCAGAAGGAAAATTTGAGTTCATCATGAACAACTTTGCGCCGCCTGATATGGTTGGTCACACTGGTGTCTACGAAGCCGCACTCATCGGTGTCGAAGCTACCGACAAGGGTATTGGAGAAATCTACGAGACTTGCAAGAAGGAAGGATATATTCTTTTCATTACATCTGATCATGGGTATGTACTTTCGATCCGCATATCCCCATTTTGTCCTTTGATACTAATGCAGAATCCAGTAACGCCGAAGAGATGAAATTCCCGGACGGTAAACCCAAGACATCGCACACCACCAACAAAGTTCCCTTCATTATGGC
This sequence comes from Rutstroemia sp. NJR-2017a BBW, assembly GCA_002946425.1. Taxonomy (NCBI): domain Eukaryota; kingdom Fungi; phylum Ascomycota; class Leotiomycetes; order Helotiales; family Rutstroemiaceae; genus Rutstroemia; species Rutstroemia sp. NJR-2017a BBW. The sequence continues at coordinate 680,603 of NJPT01000052.1, forward strand.
CAACGCCCCTAAGGGCTGGTCCCTCAAGAAGACCGACGAAGGAGTTCTCGGGGACGTCGCACCCACGATTCTGGAAGCCATGGGCTTGAAGCAACCAGAGGAGATGACTGGACACAGTCTTTTGGTCAAGAGTTAGATTTACCCTTGCTACCTACCCAGCGAAATTGACGTTTTATGATTGATTGTCTATATTTTCTTGCAAGCGCGTTTCTCTATGATTGATGAACATGAATAGATGGCTAACGTTGGGATTTCTTGGCGGTTTGAACAGGTAGAAAAAGGACTCATGAGGAGGCCAAGACGAAATAAATGATGTGTGCAGTGATTCCAGCTCTGCATCACTACATATCTACGTATCACGGAATATGATTATAGTAGAAGTACTGTTATGGATAGACAATAGAACGAACATGATGAAAACCGACCACTTCTCCTATTTGCATATCGTTTATCCGTGAAGATAGGAATGCTCATAATTTTATATAGATTTCTTTGATTCTGCAATAATACCTCCTAACAATAAGACATGATAATTGAAGTCCAATCCAATGCATATGCCATATCCCCCATCCAATCCCGCGGCCAGACACAATCACCCAGCCTGAAGCCCAAATATAACTCCTAAAATGAATATTTTGCAGCTCAACTCCCATTGGTGCTTACACAACATCGGGCTTGATTTGAATCCAGCACAATACTCCTCTCTTTACTTTCCCAGAAGTCCCTTCCTTGCTGCAATATCCATCCAAAACCATCCACTACCCTATTCTCAAGCAGAAACGAACAGAAACGCAAACGGCCAAAATGCAAAGAAAGACAATGCTTGCTCCAAACACCACCCCTCCAGTCCCTAATTCACTGAACCCGTACCTACGGCGCCGTAATCCTCTCCTTAGAATCCTTTTCCTTGATAATCTGTCTCACCACACTCTTCAGACTACTTTTCCGCGCCTCCGTCTTCCCACTTGAGAACGCCCTCGAGTTTGGATTCGAAGCTAGCCCGTCTTTCGGGATTTCATTCGCCGCTGTATCTTTATCTTTATTCTTCGCCGCACCTCTCTTCATACCTTCTAATTTCCCCACAAGCCTCTCGTGGATTTTGCGGCTCTTGCGCCATTCCTCGGCACCTTTACGCATGCGTACGCCGGCCATTATCATCAGCGACACACTGCGAATGGTAGGTTTCTTCGCTGGGACGGATTTATCAGTCGCCAGGCCCATTTGGCGGAGAAGGCGGAGATCTGCTTGGTTGCTATAGTTTTTGTTAGTAAGACTTTTGGAAAAGATTCAGAGCAGAGGAGAATATACCAAGCATCATAAAGGCCGATCTGTGCACACAGGAACTTCTTGGCAAACGCAACATCCTGCCTGAGACCTTCTTCTCTCTTACATCTTGCTTTCATCCATTCAATCTGCATGCACAAGCCCTTAAGCTCCTTTGTGTGTTTCTTTTGAGTCTCCTCCTTCTCCTTCTTCAGCGCCAACACCTCACTCTCGTCATTGACCGAGAGAGACATATTAGGGAATCTGACACCGCGGCTCAGTGCGCGATTCTCGGCATCCCATTCACTCTTCGACTTGACATATTCTTCCTCCAGTAGCTCAAGTTGTTCTTTAGCGGTGAGTGCTTTGGATCGCTCGAGTTTGCATTCGTCACGGACACGGCGAAGTTTGCTGCGAAGCTCAATTTCTTTCGCGCTGATGGTTGTGATGGCGTTTTCGCGTTCTTTGATAAGTACCTCGAGGGATTCGCGCTGGATCTGAGTCTCCCTAAGCATCTCATGAAGGTCACGGCGTTCAAGAGCTATGGTACGGCCTTCTCCGCTGTTTGCACGTTCGGCCATGAGTGCTTTCTGTAAGCGATCAATTTTGTCACTGAGTCTGTTGATAGCTGCCTCGAATGATGCGTTCCTGGATGATAATTCGTCCTTTGTAAGACGTAATTCATCTATTTGGCGCTCAAGATTATCCTTTTCAGATTCCCATGTCTGTTGCTGATGCTGAGCGTTGATATTCGCAGCACTGAGTTTACGAGCCGCTTCCCTCTCGGAGTCTTTCATTCGTGTACGGAGTTCCTTGAAGGAATGATGCGCTTCGGCGAGTTGACGGCGTAATTCGTCTAGTTCGGACTTCTGTGCAGATCCAAGAACCGAGGACTGTGGAGAGGAAACTGAGAATCGAGCAATTTGAGCTTCATGAGCTTGACGTTCCAATTCAGCAATTTGACGCTTAAGGCTCTTCACGTTGTCTTTCTGAGTAGCTTCGCGTTGAATGTACTCTGCCTCTTTCTTACGTGCTGCCGAGAGATCATGTCGGAGTCCGGAAAGGTCGTGGGAGGATTCATTATGCTGGCCACCTGCTGTTTGTTGGCTTTCCAATTCTAGGATGTGTTCTTCTAGTTTCTGGATAGTCTTCTTGGCTGTGGCTAATTCCCTCTTCTCCGATGAGCCTCTGAGAATGCGATGCAAGTCCTGGATCTCTGAGTTAAGTCGGGCCTCTTCCGTGCTTGCTCTCTCCAGTTCTTGTTGAAGCTCTTTTTCTATGGCCTTTTGCTCTTCTACCGCGACCTTGTTCTCCTCTCTAAGGCGTCGGACTTCGTTATCCAGTTTCATCTTAGCCGTCCGAAGATCAACTCTCTCCTGATCTAGACGAAAGGTTTCCTCCTCTTGCTGCTTAAGAGCTCTCAGCTGACTGGATAGTTCATCTCGTTCAGCCTTGAGTTCTGCATTTGATGACCGGAGTGAATGTAGTTCGATGTTTACTTTGCCAATTTGATCTTGTAGAGTCTGTTTGTCTTGTCGGACTTTTGATAACTGAGCCTCGTGCTCTTTCAGTAGATTGTTGAGACTTTCTGCAGATCCTTGGCCGGCATGGAAGTCACCACGGAATGCTTCAAGTTCGGCTCTCGTGCTGGAAGCTGCGGCCTCGGCTTTCGCAAGATCCTGCTTGAGCCCTTGAAGTTGTCTCCGTAGACTCTCAGATTCGTGTTTTGCAGCGGAAACATCTTGATTGGCCTGGTCACTTTCCTCGTCAAGGTGGGCCTGCAAAACTTCAACCTCATCTTCGAGGCCTTCAACCTTCTCGATCAAAAGCTTCTGCTCACGTTGGCTGAGTCTGAGTTCTTCGCGCACTGTTGCAAGTTCAGATTTTGAATCCTCCAAGGCTTTTCGACGAGTTTGAATATCCTCATTTAGATCATTGATTTGGCGTGTGAGCAATGCTTCTTGGTTTTCATGCCTTTCCTTCTCGCTACGCATAGCCTCCTGAAGTCTTGATTCTTTTCCAGTCAGGGTACCCTCCGCTCGCTGCAGTCGGTCAATGGTTTTTTGAAGACCGGCCGCCTGCTCCTCGGCCCGAGTCCGTTGAGCTTCCAGATCACGCTTTTCGCTTTCCCATTTCTCGATATCATCGTCATATAGTCGCTCCTTCTCTCCGATTTCAGCCTTGAGGTCTTCAACTTCATCACTTAGGCGATCGATCTCTTCCTTATAGGCATCCCGGACCTCTCGCTCGCTTGCAAGAGCCAAAGTCTTCTCGTGCTCGAGCTTGTCCTCTAAGTCTTCGATCATATTCTTCGCTTTAGATAGTTCAGCCTGAAGGCTAGCAGACTCGGCTGTTAACGCGTCATGACGGTTCTGAAGGAGGCTCTTTTCGTCGTGCTTTTGTTGATCGTCTTTCTGGAAGCTGTCAAGCTTTTTGGCGAGGGTATCACGTTCTCTAACAGTTTGCTTGTGCTCATCCTGCAAAATATCTAGCTTGTTTTGCAGTTTTTGCTCGCTGACTTCGCTATCACGATACAGTTCTTCAATCTGCTCCTGCAGTTTCTTAACCTCGCGCGTCTTCTCAGAATCTTGCTGTTCCAGTTTTTGATATCGTTCTCGAAGATCTTCTAGGTCGTCCTGTAACCGGTTCGCTTTTTCTTCAATTTGTCGGCTCAAGCCCTTGGTTGTGATGGACTTGTTCGCTAGCTCCTCTTGAAGCTCTTCGAGATCTGCCTCAGCGCGCTCCTTTTCCTTGATAGCTTCTTGGTAATCTCCCTTCGTTTCTTCAACTTCGTTCTTCAGACGCTCCACGTCACGCTCCAGTTCCTGAATCAAAGACTCGGCTTCTTTGAGCTCTTCATTAGACTGCGACTGCGCTTTCTCTTCCAATTCCACGGTCCGACGCTTCGACTTTTTCAACGCCGTCTCTAATTCAGAAATGGTCCCAGCGCGCTTTTCTAAATCGTCCTTCAGATTGTCGATGTCGTCTTCTCTGTCATTAATTAACCGATCCTTCTCTCTCAAATCGGCTTCCAGGTCGTGAATTTTATCCTCCAGCTCATCCGACTTGTCGTCTTGACTTCGCATGCGATCAATCTCGGCTTCCTTTTCTTCAAGCACTTGACGTAGGTTTTCCACTTCTTCCTGCTGCGCAGCACTGACATTTTTCCGCCTGAACTTCTCCTGCATGTCCAAAATCTGTTGTCGATATTGGTCAACGTCCTTTTCGGCGTCCACCAACGTCTTTTTGTATTGATGAAGTTCCTTCTGCATGGTAACATGGGTGACCTTAAGCTCCGTATTCTCCTTCAAAGCAGCTTCGCTATACCCGGGTCCGGCCTTTCTCAGTGCCTCTTCCAAGAAATGTATCTTGAGCTTCAAGCCAAAATTCTCCTTTTTGGCCTCATCAATGGCGTTCTCCTGCTCGCGCAAAGATAGCTGATTTCCATCTTGCAGTACCCCTCGTCCTTCGCTTCGCCGTGGTAACAAAGCCATTGGAGTTGAAGCGGTGCTACTATCGACATGTGGCATTGGTGTACCAGCTGTATATGAACCAGTCTGCGAGTCATCTCCATACATCGACCCCGCAGGCAGTGGACTAAACCCTTCCTGGATCTTCTCGAGACCTCCTTTGCGGAGAAATGCCGGTGTTGAGGGCACATTCTCTTTCCCATTCATTCGGGCACTATTCCTGGTCGCGCTCTTTAATAATGGGGTAAATTCACCTCCTGCCATACTGGCGGGCATGTTGCGTCGGTCGCCCAATGTAGCACGACTTCTCGGTGTCCGGAGATCGCCACCACGTCGCCCATTTCGCAGTTGTGAGAGCAGGTTGTTGTCTTTCGAAGGAGAGAGGAAGGACTGTTCTTGAGATATATCGAAGTCGAGGGCATGGCCGCCCAAATAAGTTCCATCACCGTTGACTGTTCGTGGTGTATCCAGCCCTGCTACCCCGGCTTGGACCATCTCGAAATTCTGATGGGAGCTGTCAAGCTCAAATTAATGTGTAAAAAAAGGGTGTAAATTAATCCAATGTAAGTGAGAATGGTGCTAGCATAACCATAAACTCCACTATAAGTGGTATCTTATCAAAGCGCAATTGTACAAGAATAAAGTAAAGTCGAGAATGTTTGTGGATTTCAGGACGCGTTGTTGAAATTGAAGATTTTGGGTATCGGTTGATACGCGATGGGTATCGATTGTTTACCTTCCTTCCCGTTCAAGGTTAGTCATTGTTACCAAAGCTAAAAATCCCCGCCCCGGTAACTTAATTGGAGCTAAGGATCGGAAACCAACCATTTCACTGCATCATACTTCCGCACGCAGTCCAAGCCAACAAACACCAGAGACTAACCTTCGCCGTCGTTACTGCACTGCACTACTGATACCAGGATGGCAGATATAGGTGGACTCGAAAATGATTTTGAGGGGTTTGGGGATAACTTCAGCGGATTCCCAAAGCGACTTCCTGAAGATACTGTCGAGTATTCGCTTTATATTATCGATAGGGAGTCGAAGTCGCAAAAGGATATACACAGCAGGCTAGAGGATGTACGCAAAGAGTCTCTGAAGCTCACAAAGGATCTCTTGACGGATTATATATGGCAGCGAGATGGATTCAGGTTGGAAATGAAAACAGAGAAGGGTATGACATCTGCCAGAGTTCGCAAAGTACCAACCGCTGATGTTGCAATAGGATCGATGTATCTACATGGACTTACGAATTATGGAGATTCTGTCGAGGACGAATGGCTCATAGTGTACATACTCAAAGAATTAAGCAGTCGATTTCCTAATTTATGGATCAAAGTTGTTGATACCGATGGAGAATTCCTATTGATTGAAGCTGCAAACGCTCTCCCTCGATGGCTCAATCCTGAGATTGCGGATAACAGGGTAGGTCCTCATTTTCATAATAAAGGCTGCAGGATTCTGACGATTCTCAGGTATGGATTCACAATAATGCTCTTCACATTATACCCTTGGGTACAGTCACTGATTCCTCAACAAAACCAACCGGCCCAGTATCTCGTCCACTCACTCTCGAGGAAGCCCACAAGACGATCACTTCTTCGCCCGAGACTTTAATACATTCCCCACTTATTGAAGAAGAAGCTTTCTACCGTCTTCGAAATTACCCTGCGCAAATATCGGCATCTCTTCATCACGCTTGCATCACCATACCCAGAAAACTCGCATACATTTTGCACACCCGACCAACCGCAATAGCACCAGCCGTCGAAGCATTCTATCTCCGAGATCCCATTGCGTTGAAGCCACTCCAGATGGCATCCGCCAAGCTAGTGTTTCCTCCAGAAGATTTAGTGACTGTGTCTGTACGCTTTACCAAAGTTTTGTATGCGCAACTGAAGTCACAGCAATTTTCACCACCAGTAGCATGGAAAGATCTACTGGCCAATCCCAAAAATGGCACCAATTCAAAGTCGTACGCGCAACTTGAAATGGGAATGAAAGTCACCTCTGGTTTTGAAATGCTAGTAACCGATCCCAAAAACAAGGATAACCGCTCGGTTAGGGAGGTTAACATTCTCCTCGAGGACCTAACCTCTGAAGGCGATTCCGCACTTCCAAATGATGATGAGATTTCGAAATGGAAAGACGTAAGAAGGGAAGACGACGAGTCGTGGCTGGATATCAACTTCGAAGATTTCGAAAGAGAACTGGATGGGAAAGGCAGAGAGAAGAAACCACCAAAACCTTCTGGGGTATTTGGACCAGAGGCACCTTCCGGATTTGGCGACGCAAAAGCTGAAGCTGATTTGAAAAAAATGGTGGAGCGATTCGAGGCTTTCCTGAATGATGAAGATGCTGGTGTTGATGGTGCCGAATTAGACGATATGGATGTTGACGACGACGACGACGAAGACGAAGACGAAGACGACAGTGGTGATGATGACGATGATGACAGCGAAGAGGACCGCGACGTTAGTTTCGATGAAGTAGAATTTGCCAAAATGATGCGTGAAATGATGGGCATGCCACCCGACGAAGCCGACGAAATGCGCCCATCCGCCATCTCAGGCAAATCCCGTCAAATAGAAGAACTCGACAGCGACGACGAAGACGATGAGGAGGAGGAATTCGACGCGGAAGGAATCCAGAAAGTCATGAAAAGGATGGAAGCAGAATTAAAGGAAGCGGGTGCTCTGAATCTAGATCCTGCGCCAAATAAGACGAGTGCTGCGATTAAAGGAAAGCAACCAGCAAATGAGAAAAGTACCCCCCGAGATGAGGCAGAGGGCGAAGACAGTGATGATGAGGAGTTGGATATCGATTACAATCTAGCCAAGAACCTGCTTGAGAGTTTCAAGAGTCAAGGCGGGATGGCAGGACCGGGAGGAAATCTCCTGGCTATGCTTGGTATGCAATTACCCCGCGACGAGGAAGACGATGATACCGGGACGGGATCGAGCAAGAAGCACATCGAATAAAAAGAAGTTGAAGTCATCATATAATGGAATAGGACAAGATTTGAATGCTCGGCTAAGAAGAAGAAGATAAGCTTTGGGTATCATTAATAAATCTACAAATTCAAAACGCTAGTAAGCTTCATTTTCTCATCATCGTCAATATTCGAACTCGACCCACCACCACCACCACTGCTCGTCTTCACCCTTTTCGCCCTCTCTCGATCCACCGATATACTCATACTCCTCGCCCTCTTCAACGCATCATTCACCGCGACATCGACTTTTTCCAGATCCGCCAGCGCGCTCGTCAGGTTCCGGCGGTTCTCTAGTTCCCGCCGGCTGCTGTCCGGCTGCGGCCGGTAGTACTCGGTCACGATGCCCACGACGGCGCGGTAGCAGCGGTACAGCAGCAGGCGCACGTCGGCGTTGGCGGGATCTTCGATTAGGGGTTCGGAGGATTCGGCGCTGGAGTTCCAACCTTCGAGGAAGCTTGCGCTGGGGTTTTCGAAGACGCTGGAGAGAAGCGGGTCGCCGAAGACGCCTTGCGACCAGCTGCGCAGGCCGGTTACTTTCGGGGGTTGGGTGCGGGTGCTGGAGGAGGCGGATCTGGATGGGGAGGAGGTGCTGGTTGGCACGCCGTTCTCGATTAGGATGTTCTTCTCCCCGAGGTCGAGGAGTACGAGACGGGGAAGGGTGACGGCGTCGAGGCGCCAGGATAGGCGCTGGTAGTGGGCGCGTACTACGTCGTAGGGGAGGAGTACGGCCATGTCTTCGCCGTCTCGGAGGATGGATTCGAGGAGGTTGTTGAATGCTTCTGTCCATGTAGGCGAACCTTCGCCTCGTGGTATTGCTGCTGATGGGGAAGACTGTTTAAATGGATCCGGGAGGACGCGCGCGGCGGTGCCGAAGGTGCCCGTTGGTGAGGTTAACGATGCTAGACTTCGTGTGAGCGAGCCGATTTGTTTGTCGATCAGCTGGCGCTCCGGTATACTCAGATAAATGGAAAGGTTGGAGAGGGTTTTGCCAGGGGTTTGTTCGAAGATGGTGTAGGGGTAGGCCATCTCTCTGTTGTTGGAGGAATGCTTTAACATTTTCGGTACGACGTCTTTGAGATTGAGAGTCAGTGAGTCTTGCTGCCGGCTCTCTAGGCTCATGCTTCCCTCTTTCCGTCTCGACATGGACGTCTCGAGGAAATGAACAAGCGTGGCTTCGGCGTACTGAAGAGAAGTTTCGTGTCGGAGCAGCCGCACGGCAAGACTGGGCGCAAAGGATAAGAGCAGCTTGTTGTCGTCGGACATGTTGAGTGTGTAGAGGCGAGGTAGTTGGGTGGAGGGTAATTCTTCGACGCTTCCGAGCGTGAGTTCTGGTACTACATGGCTCAGTATTTCTTTGAGTCGTCGGACAGGTACCGAGTACATAAGCGACGTCTTGAAGGCTTTACTGGGGACGGCCGTGTTAGACGAGGCCATGCCAGCTTTTTATTTATCTTATTTTTTGATTTGATGTTTTATTTGTTATATGCTCTGTGCTGTATGTATGTGTCTGTGTGTGTATATGTGGAGGTGGCATGTGGAGGTGGTATTTGTGATAGTATGGGTGGGGATATGATGATATAGGCTGGGTTGCTCGGGGGATTGGTGGGTCGGGTAGAGTCAAGGCTAGTTGGTGTTTGAAGGGCTGATGAGGTGTGGACTCTGTGGAGTAAAATGAGGTCAACGGGATGAATGATGAATGGGATTGATGTGCCCCACGGTTGAGGAATATAGCGCGCAAGCCCGGCTTTGCCGTGAGACGGACGGCTTGGAGCCCTGTCTGACAAACGGGAACGGGTTTCCCTTGGAAAGGTTGAGTGGGACCTGGATCTGGGAGGTAGGGAAGGGCAAGAACAAGGCGTCTTTAGTTGCAGATAGCAGGCCCAATATGTCTTTCGGGAGATGGCAGAATTATGATGATGTGCTGTAGGGTTGGCTCAGATATCAGGGTAGTGGTAGTTGTGAAGTCAGGTAGGGTAGCAATGTAACGCTGTGTACCTAAAAGAGTTGTGGCTGGAGTAGAGCTGTGGTGCTAATTGGATGGACGTTGTGCTTTCTCTGGAGCTTTGGGGTGCTTGGTCCTCAAGATTCAATGCCGTCCTATGGATGTCCTGCCGCCTAAGTGACCACACTTTCTTCTCATACATGTGAAAATATGCGTAATGTGTATAAATCAGATGTCAACCCCCTCGAGAAAACTCGCAAATGAAATTGCAGTTGGAAGAATCGACGTGGTATCAATGGATGCCTGCGAGGCAGCCACTTTGGTCGCGCTTTGGTTGGTGCTTGCGCTGGATGGATATGTATCTGATATGTATCGACACAAAAGCGGACCGGCAAAGAAGTACAGTACAAGCCCAAAGCTCGAATGCGCGTTAAACTCTCTTTGGGTAAAGATAGCGAGTTTGAGAAAAAGGTCAGTGTAGCCCAGTCCACGTCCAGTTAGAGAATATCAAAATCGATCCCAACGGTAACGTAAAACATTCCCTAGATCGTACAGAATAGAAACAGACACTTGGTTTGTGCGTTGGGAGGTGTCTTTGCTCGAACCGGTCGAGATATACAGATGGGTAGATGGATACGTGATGTACATGTACTGTACATATAAAAAACAGAGTTCCGGATGCATGTGTGTATACCGAACAGCCCAGATGAAGTTAGACAAGCGAAAGATGTAGGGATGAGTGGATACAGTATGTGAATGTGGATGTGGATGTGGATGTGGGCTGGAAGTTTTTCGGGACCCGATAAGGTAAGTCAGGGAATTCTTTTTGGGATATTTTTTTGTTCTGGAAGTTCTGATTCGAGCTTGGCTTGGCTCAGACAAAGTTCGTAGTTCGTTCAGGGGCGGGGAGGGGGCAGTTGGCTGCTATTCCAGAAATCGAAATTTTGCGAGTTTGGGTGGGTGAGTGGGTTTTGGGGTCGGAAAATGATATGATGAGATGAGATGAGATGAGATGAGATGAGATGAGATGAGATGAGATAAGATGATGTACAAGGTGGTTGGGAGAGCAGAAAAATGGATGCTGCATACTCCCTAGATACTAGATACTAGATAGGTGGACAGCATACAGACTAATATCTCAATCCCTAGGGTAGGGAGACGAGCTGTGCTTTGCTATGCTGATATTTTCATTCGTCATTGAGCCTCGAGGAGGGGGGTTATTGTCCGGCTAGACCTCGATAGATGTGCGAAAGAGGGGGCAGCAGAGGTCAGTGGGTATTCGAAGGCTGCCAAGAACACATCCAGTAACTCGATCTCGCTCTAGGTCTTATGTGACCTTAAAAATACAACATCATCATCTCCCAAACAAGCCCTCTAGCAGCAGCATCTAACCTCCGTCACCACTAGCACCAAAAGCCCCAAGTCACCGACCTCGCCATGTTGACCTCCTTCTACCGCGACGTTTCCTTTAGGTCCCCGAGGACTCGACACTAGGGATCTACAGATCGAGCTAACCACCATCCTATGCAGTAGTCGCAAACTTAACTTTATGCTCTGCAATGGAAAAGCCCATGACGCCGCGTTTGCGTGCGAAAGCTGCGTTGGGATTGGAGGGGAAACGAGCGAGTTGAAGTTGGCTCTCAGGGGTGCACATTTCTACTTTACAGCCAGCCCCGGAGCGAAAATCTACGATTGGTTGAGAAGAAGCGAAGGTACAGCTAGGAAGAAAGTACTAGACTGGCGAACTGGACCTGCGATATATTTTGTATTTTGTTAATCCCGGCCGTAGGCGCAGCGCAGCGCAGCCGTATTTGCCAGAGAGATACGAAAGATACTGAACTTGGAAGGAGACTGGGAATGCGTTTGTTTCATGATGCTGTATCTGAGCGGATAAAGTGGGGGATCGGCGACGACAACGGCAAATGAATAACGGCGTTGAGCGAGACACGGTGGGAGGGAAGCGTGAAAGGGGAGCTTATGATACCATACATACATGCGTTCACCAGGTACAGTACATGGCGAGCAAGCATAGGCAGTCTGCTTCCGCACCGCCTCTCCAAGTACCTGTACCTATCCTATCCCATGAAGTGGTGCGATGCGCCATCCCCTATGTCGCATCCATACTAAATTGTATCACCTCCCGGAAGCGATCTTTCCGTCCGTGTCGACCTCTGGTTCTGGTTCTGGTTCTGGTTCCCATCCAGCTCGCCTAGGCTGCGCTTCTTTTGAATCTAGTCCTTCCTACGATCAGTAGTCAAATGACTGTTTTTCATGCGTTCTGCGGGTGGGACTCTTCTCAGGACCCGACGGTCAGGTATGGGATTCCAGAAGGGACATAACCTACGCAACACATTTTCTCTTATTAATTTCCGTAGATCTGTCTCGTGCTTTGCGGTGACCCTATACTAGAATCGACGTACGAAGTATAGCACATGAATCTGGTGAAACTGACACCTTTCGCATCCTCTTCAGCCCTTTCCGATACACTCCTGGGAAAAGCCACTTTTCATCCGATGTATTACTATGTAGATTGAGACGTCCCCTCCTGGCTCGTATAAGATCAGATGGAATCAAGAAGATACAGCTAACCCATGCTTATCCCGAGGTATTTTTCAAGTGTTACCCGGCAGGTACAGTACAGTTCCAACAGTAGATACATGAACAGCAAAAGCCAAAAAATTCCCCATCCAAGACCCATACAATGCCATCACTCGTTAATTTTGCTCCGATTCGGTTAGCCCCTTGACTGATTTGCTGATCCGAGAGTCGTCCCGATTGGGCGCCTTGTAGCGAATTTGCATTGTATTCGGCTTAGATGAACCTAGTTCAGTACTTCTATCGATCGAGCTTTTTCACTGGTTCGCTGTTACCTCCGGACGATACACTCTGAGCATGTTTTTATGCGTCTTTCCTTTGATACATAAGCGTGTCGTTCGATTGCAAGACAGTTGCGATTCGCTGCGCTGTACGATGGGAGATCGGCAGGCAGTTGTCAAAACCATAATACGCGACGACCGGTCACGAAGTAATGCTATCTAAGAAGTATCTACCATGATATATTTTTCTTCGAGCTTCTAGATGGCCTGAGGATCCTGGATAATAGCCGTTCGAATAGGCTTTATTGGAAAATCTGTTTCTCCACAGCCCACGTTTTCTGTTACATGGGAAAAACCTCTGTATATGCAGGCATGTTTTGAACCCCTGGGAGCTGTAATGTAGCGGTCAAGCTTTTGCATCTCAGATGAACTCCCATTTAGGTCCCTTCTAGTTGAGCATTTTTGTGTTATTATTCCTGAGGTTATAACGCGTAAATTCCCTGATGTCTGCCAAGGCAGTCCGGCGAAAGATGCCGGTGAGCTGCGGTAAGGGTAAGCTGATCTAAGCGCAATTGCAGATGGGAAAACAGCTGGAGAGACAAGTGCATGAATTTGGATGGGTCCTTTATTTCTCGATATCTAGAATCCAGATATGTATGCGCCACAATTTCCTAGGACATTTGGAATTCTCTAACGGAGTGTTAGAAGTGATGCTAGTCATCCAAAACAGCTTAACTGCCGGTTGGGTTCTCAGGTGCTGCTGGTGCCCGAGCCTCGTTTGTAGATACGCTTTCAGGCGTAGCATCTGCGTTGACATCTGCTAGTGCCCCAGATTTCGAGTTCGTGGAAGTAAGTTCGTAAAGATTATAGCGTTTGAGCCTTTCCCAGTCCTCTCCCACAACACTCATCCCGCAGATCGTCTAGCCATTATCAGTTAGCATATCTAATACTGCATGCATATCTGCTCTTTGGGTAACAGTACCTGGTAGATTTCGATTAATATCACTTTATCGGGTTTAGTGAGGTTCACTTTATGATTCTCGCCCACAAGTGATGCAATCTGTTTGATCACAGCATCCCGCTTGAGTGTGCTGTGATTACGGATCGTGGGTCGAATCGCATACTAGAAAGAAGTTAAATCAGCATTGATCCAGATTCCAAATAATCAAATTTAAGAAAGAACGCCAGAACTTCCATGTCATAGCCAGCACTAGACGCAAAAGATGGACACGTACCGAGAGTGCGGCAGCCTCATCCGAGTCAACGGCCTGTCCAGCAAGTCGGAAATGAGCACCTAGTACTGCGTTCCCGACTTCTTCAATGCCTTTCTCAGTTGCCTTGCCCATCAGTGTCATTGGCGTAAGCCGATTCACAAATCTCAACTTCCTTACCCCGCTGTCTGATGATGCAGCTTCACATATCCTACGGACAAAATCTACTGGATCGATCGGAGGAGGCGTCTTGAAAAACAAGACGCATTGGATATCGATGTATACTGCGGGGAACAACTTCTCATCTTTCGAAGCTGCAACCTCCGCTTGAATTGAGGCTTCAATGTCATCCACTGAGTCGGTTTCGTTATCTCCCACATCCTTCGGCCTCGCCGAGATATCGTAGAATCGCTCGGCGCACTAACAAGCATTTAGCATAAATTGGTCAACAGCAGTGGCTTAAAATTGATAACCAACCTCCTCGAATAAACTCCTTAATTCTTCTGTTGCCTTGCCCTCTTTACCTTTAATGCATGTTGCGAATATTCCTTGATCACCTGGCTCTATTTGTCCGCCTCGAGATGCCATGGAGGCCATTTTCGTCTGTTGATGTGGGGTTTTCCATTTCCCATTGGAGCCCCCCTGCGCATTAATCAGAATCGAATAGGACAAGTTATGGGAGTGTAGTACAAGGTCCCATTCCGAAGTGCGAACCCCCGCTTGAGCACAATGCGTGAGAATGCACTGCATTGACAACAGGAAAGGTTTGAAAATGATAAGAAGGTGCTTAACGATGCATCCCATGGAAACCCACAGATGCGGCATTTCGGTGGTAAACAGAGCGACAACGGATTACTTTTCAGGTACAGGCATGGCCCCCAGGTAGATATCGACGATGGGGTCTCGTTCTCTATCGAACCTCACACTGGTTTGGGAACGAAGTTCTTCCAACTTCGATGGGCCACTGCCCATCTCGATTTCTGCATCGACCACAACCAACCTTCACACCTAACGAAGATACCTCGAACGGCACATTGCATACATCAAGATTTTGCTCAGGCACCAAAGTTGCAGCAGTGCGGAATTGATCCGACTGGCTCTTGTTATAGGCAGTCGCAGGAAAACTTCCAGGCAGCTATATGTTCAAGCCATGCCGGCGAGATACGTTCAACGCGAAAATGAATGATGCCAAACGACATACCTTAGCCCTTTTTGCGCCTCGATTATCATCACCTCTACCAGCCGACCTCTCTTTCCGTTTGTTGTTGGGTTCAGTCATTCTCTCAAGGCTCTGATGTTATCAGTCCTGCTACTCATCAATATCGAGATTCTTGAGTCTTGATGGGATGCCCTTCTTCTTTGAGTGTGCGCTATGTCGCTTGACTTTTGATGGTTTGTGTGGATTTGCTGGAGCTCGACCAAAATGAGTTCATATTCTTGCTTACGTACTCAGAGCCGCTTTCGCACTTCGCCCAAAGTGGTAAGTGAGGATTCTCCTGCTTCACAAGCCGGGAGGCTCAAGAATCACATTTGAGTAGATATTTGTATTATTGCTTTACGTTTTGAACATCTTCGGTAGTGCAGGAACATCTAGGCACTTGGTGATCACGAAAGATGCAGTAACTGCCCAACTTAGCATGTCAATGCACTGTCTAAAGATCCATACTCTTCTGGGGAATTACAATTCATTCTTCATTAAGTATTTTTCATTACCACGTCTCTTCGTACCATATTATGTTCACTCTCCCCAACCGACTTTTGGAGCTCAAGGCAGTCTTACTGCTTTGCGTTATTCTTCGCACTCGCCTCTGCCGTCAACACCAGCGCCCTAGGAGCATCCTCCTTCGGGATATACAACTCAACGAACTGGAGATACTCTGCAGCATTGAACTCCTTATCTTTGAATAGTTCCTGGACTTGGGCTTTCGTCTTGATTTGGAATGTCTTGTAGCTTCCTTCCTTTGCGCCGAAGACTTTGACCAGATCCTTGAAGGACCACTGAGCGATGTCATTGTAGACAGCATCCATACCGTGGATGAATCGCTCAATGGTGAAACCATCATTACAAATGACGAAACTGGTCACAATGATTAGCAATTTTTCTCAATCGTGAAAATTAGTTCAACCTACATAATTGGTTTCAATCCTTGACGGATCATTGTGCTCAACTCCTGTGCCGTAAGTTGGAACGATCCATCACCCACGAAGAGAATCGTTCTTCGATCCGAGCCAGAATCCTTAGCAGCAAGTGCGGCTCCTTGACAGGCGCCAACCGAGTATCCAATACTACCCCATAGTACTTGGCTAAGAGCTGTAACACCTTTAGGGAACTTCGTTTCCCAGATACCGAAGTTGGACGTTCCGGTTTCTGTGATGACGATATCATTCTCTTTCATGAATTCACCAGCTCTGGGCCAGAACCAAGCCTGTGTAATGGTTTCTGAGTTGTCCTCGTTCTCCTTGACCTTATTTGCCATCTTCGGTCCTGCAATGGCTGACAACTTCTTCAGGTCAACCTTCTCAATGACTTTTTGCAACACTCCACGCATGTGTACACCTGGATATTCCGAGTACCTCACACTAATATGATCGCTATGGAAGTCGATAGTGTTAAGTTGAGAGGTCTTGTAGGAGAATCCCGCAGTGTTGAAATCACTCTGCTTTCCATTAGTAACTATTACGCCATATTGTAGAGGCTTGTCCGACGCACCTTAATCGCACCGATCGTCAAAATGAGATCAGATGATTCGACACGTTCCTGAACATCTGGTTGACTACCACTACCTGCGTACACACCTCCGTAGTTTTCGTGTGTTTCATCAACGGCGCCTTTGCCCATCGGTGTAACGAAAACTGGTAGATTAGTCTTGCTGACCAAGCCATGGACCTCCTCCAAGACATTGTGTCGAATAGCACATGCATCCACCAGAATTATTGGGTTTTTGGCAGCCTCGAGATACTTCAGCACTACGCCAACCACATACTCTTCTTTGTCTGGGTTGTTGGCTGGGTACGATAGGTCGATTGGCGTCTTCAAGCGCTCCCCTTCAACTTTCTTCTGAACGATATCTGTCGGGAGTGTGATATAGACAGGCTGACTCTTAAGCCAGCATTGTTGGATTGCGTGGTCGATCAAGGTCGCAGCTTCGGTAGCATCATTAAGCTTCGCCGTTGTGCAAGAAATCTCCTTGAACATATCCGCAAAGACATTGAAGTTGCCATTCCCCAGTGTATGATGTAGGAGCATTCCATCTTTTTGCGAGATCGTGGAGGGAGTTCCAACGATGTGAACTATAGGTACTCTTTCCGAGAATGCGCCGGCAAGGGCATTAATGGCTGATAGCTCACCCACACCGAATGTTGTCACGATAGCTGATATTCCGTTTATTCGAGCATATCCATCGGCAGCGTACCCTGCAAAAGAGAAGGTTAGAAAAGGAATTGATGGGTGGGGTTGTTGAGCAATTGCTTGCCTGCGTTCAACTCATTCACGTTGCCTACCCACTTCAGCCCAACCTTGGGAATATAGTCAAGAGCGACTAGATTGTAATCTCCCGGAACACCGTGAATTGACCTCACACCTAGCTGGTGCAATCTCGTAAAGAGATACTCTGCAACATCGACTGGAGATTTGAGCGCATCTGTTCTGATGTCCGCCATGTTGACGTGTGTAGTCTGAGGATCAGAGGGGACCAGGGTTCTGTTTTGCCTAGTGTAAAAGGTTCTGATGTTTTGAGTATGAAAAGGATCAATGATGATAGCAAAGAATGAGGCGGAAGAATTCGAAGATTCCTCAAGGCTTTATACCTTTCAAAGCCGTCAATCACCTTATAACCTGTTGATATCAAGACTATTTCCATGCCGTAGTGTCCGAGAAGCAGCCATCACCCCACCAAGGTTCCGTCATAGCAAAAAACCACGCCATCATCAAGTTAATCATTGGCCATTGACCATTCAGCATTGAACTTACGACGACAGTCAGGTGGAAGCTTACTAACTATACGTGCAGTCGCCGTGCATATCCGTTCTGTTATGTACGAAGTACGGATATATTTCTATGGTGGTCGGATTAAAGATCGCCAAATATCCGACCAGGAAGGTTTTCGCTTTTTGCGGCAGATGGGCTGATGCATGATGAGAAGAGAAGCTGGGCTTGGCTGAAAGCTTGAGACACGAGAGAGTACAGCTAGGTGGGTAGAGGGGAAAAGTGGCATGACACACGGATACTCACTCACCCAACAAAGCGGAAGCGAAGGAGGGTGGGAGGGAGACCAGCAGCTTCAAAAATCACTAAGGATCAAGTAGTCCCAGCATCGACGTCAAACTAATGTATGGAGCTCGCGTGGTGTAGATCCAGGAACGAGGAGCGAAGACTTAGCACTTAGTAGAGGCGCGATATCAGCACATTCACCCTTGGCGTTAGGCTTACTCCAGAGTCCAGATAGCCAGTAGAAACGACACAAAACCACGAAACAACAAAACAAACATTCGACCCAAACATCCAGACATCCAGACATCCAGACATCCAGACATCCAGACATCCAGACATCCAGACATCCAGACATCCAAGGAACGAAACAAAGAACGTCGAAGCGCCTTGGAAGCGCAGGAGTGGACGGCAACCTGTGGTCGGTGGCGGATGATGAGTGAAAGGTCGCTGGGAACTTAAGGCGATGAAAAGTTATTGTCCCTTGTCAATATCCGTATCCACTTGTGCTGTACTCCTCGTACCTTAACCTTACCCTTCACTGTTGTTCCTACTTCGTACGCACCATAACTGTGTCGGCCTTGCCTTGCCTTACTGTGCCCGCCCTGGCTGCCCTGCTTGCCCTGCTTGCCCTGCTTGCCCTGCTTGCCCTGCTTGCTTCACGTACAGTAAGGTTACAGGTACCGTTGAAATTTACGAGAACTCACTACCGATAAACCTTTCTTGTGTTGTATTTTGTTGACTCCGTTGCCGTTGCCTCAAATCTGCCGGTTTTCTTTCACAGTTACATCCTTTCACCAATCATTAGTTAAACTTATCGCACAGATTATTTAGCTTTACAAAGTTTACAAAGTATCGGTACACGCTCGTGAGTATTCACTTCTTTGCTATCGTCGAAGGAGGGTACAAGTACAATCAATACAATTCCGCAATCTAGACCCTGGACCCTCGACCCTCACCACCCTCACCCTCGACGCTCTCGAAAGACCTCCCTTGCGACCACTTTTTGGCGCCCGCACCTGCATCTACTTGCTAGGCAACTCGAGTAAATGCTGGATATCTTCAACGCGAATTATATACCAATCGAACAAAGGCCAGCTGTGCTGCGACCAGAGGCAATTCGAGCCGCTCTTCTACGAGTTGATATAAACATGGGTATGCGACAATGAATCAGCGCGCAAGAAGCTCATCGACGAGATCAAATATCAGTTTCGATTCAAATCGCGCCCTGCAGGCATCGCCTCGAAACAACTCGAGTACCGAGCTTACAGTTCCTGAAAGCCTTCTCTTAAACAACGTTCCCACTTTTGCGGCCAGCACCTCTTCAAATTTACTTATACCAAATTCATACGGCACAGGATCATCGTATCCAACAATTGCCGCCTCGAGTTCTCCTTCACGACCAAGAGCTCAATCTGCCGCAGCAGACGCATTTCCTCCTCCTTCATACTCGCCGCATAGCTATTCTCGACCCTCGACGCGATCGGGTCCCAACATTCCAATGTATCAACCAGGGCGGCACACGTCGAATGCCGACCACTCGAGACAATATGTCGCTCCTCCACCACCCGGTCCCCCTCCTATGTCACCTCCGGCCCAATCTCATATGATGTCCCTGAACATGACCAATCTCCCTCCTCCACCACCCCGAAATCTCATGAACCAATCCATACAGCATGGGCCTTTGCCCCCTCCACCACCTCTGCCGACTACGAATTGGCAACAACCGCAGTCAAACTGGAACAGTCTTGTTAACAACAGATCATTCCCGGGCCCTCCAGCGAATCCGCCGAACATCAGCCAATATCAAACATATAACCCTGGTCAGCAGTACCTTACGAACCATCAAGCGACCCCATTATCAGTTGGTATGTCGTCGGCGAATAGTGAGCAGATGTCTGCGACATATATCCCTCGTGGGGAATCTTTCGGACCAGGTGTTGGTATTCCAGGGTTAGGATGGCCACAAGACACTAGCTTTTCGAGGGGTGAGAGTATGGACTTCTCTGCGGTCTCAGATAGTTCGAGAGGTACACCTTTAGACGACAGCAGCTACTATAAAGACCGAACGTATCCATCTCAGACACCTCCAAGATTCAACAACATCCAACTTCCGGAGTACAGCTCCCCTGGACCACCCACGGCAACTGTGCAAAACCCACAATTATCTTCCGCTACCAATAGAGGCTTGACAGCAACTTCAAACAATTCACACCAACATGCGTCGGGCAACAATTCGAACACACCGGTCTCACCGAATGATGCAGGGTCACAGTGGTCCATGAATCGCGTTTTGTTATGGCTAGCCAATAATCACTTTTCGAACGATTGGCAAGAAACGTTTAAAGCATTGAATATCTATGGTTCTGTGTTCCTCGAGCTGGGTAGTGTTCAAGGTGGTCGAGGAAATTTCGGGATGATGCATCAACAAGTATATCCACGGTTGGCGAAAGAATGCTCCACCAGTGGAACTGGCTGGGACCAGGCCAGGGAACGTGAAGAAGGAAAAAGGATGCGTCGTCTGATCAAAGCCATAGTGACTGGAAAAGGCCCGGAGTCGAGCAAGTCATCACACGTCCGCCGACAATCATCCGCCGCAAATATCGCAAGTAGCGCCGGAACAGAGAACACTCTTGAATCTTCGCCCAATCTTGGACGCGGAAATGTTATATCCCTCTCTACGCCAAATACAGCTATTGGAGAAGATGATAGCCCCGGCAAGCAAATGTTCAAGAGTTCTGCACCAGGATTTGGAACAAGACGTTATTCGGGCAGAAGCACTACTATGCCTGTTTTGAGCAACATCAATACAGCAGAGGACCTAGAATTCAGCAATAGTCGAAGTAATCATCGAAATGTACTGAAAAATATTGATAACGAGGGTAGCCGTCGACACAGTCCCAGTGCTAGTATCGAGGCTGGTGAAGGGACATTCAAAGCGGCGCCTCATCGAATGGAGGGTAGTCCGAAGAGTGGCAGCCCTGCAACATCTTTTGCGACTCCGTATGTGTCCAGTAACGGGAACTTATCGGCTTCTCCGCACAGCTCCAAATTTGGGCATCGATCGAGCAATAGCACTGATTCGATATCATCCAGTACGGCAATTTACGGGTCCGGCGTCCCTCCTGGCGCGAGTCAGGCACTTCGGGGAGGAATGGGCGGGGCAGTTGGTGAAGTTAATCTGGTAAGAAATCAGGAAACCAGGCGACATGGTGCAGATGGTGATCGTTCGGCGACCTCAGAGCAACCTAGCTCTGCGAAGGAATCAAAAGGCTTCCTCAAACACTTCAGGAAAAAACGTAAGGAAGACGGCCATGCCGCTTCTCCCGAGGACCAGAGCCTTGATTCCCCTACCAGTCCTTCTCTTGGCTTCAAGGCGGCTCCTTTTCTGGGCAACGGGAAAATCAGCAATTCAAGCGAAACTTCCCTGGATCGACCCCTGTCAACGTTTTCCGCATTCGAATATGATAAGTTCGCCCATACTGCTGGATTCCGTGGGGTCAGGGCGCCGGGGAGAAGTTTCATACTTGCTACTATGGATGGCTGGAACTATCGCATGTGTGATGTGACAGACATTGAAACTGCTCAGGACCTGCGTAGTGCGATATGCTCTAACCTAGGAATTCACGACTCGGAGTATACGCAAATATTTATCACCGAACTAGGAAGAGTCGATCATGAAGAGGCGCTGGACGACCAAAAGCTCATGTTATGTAAGAAGACAAAGGCCGATCAATCTGGAAACCTTAAATTCTATGTTCGGGGCCCGGCCAATTCAGCAACTTCACTTCCTGGGTCGCAGTCAGCCGGTCTTAGTATGGGCTTCGGCACTAAGCTAGGTGGCTTATCACCAGGCCTACCGCCAACTGCGCTGCTTGATGAGGAAGCCTACGCTCGTTTGAACGGAACAAGGAGGAGGTCCAGTTCATCTCCTCCAACCTCGCGGCAGAATACTGTCAAAGCCGGAGCTGCGCCTTCCAGTCGAGAACAAGCTGCAGCAGGAGCAGAGGCACCAGATGCTCTCCGAGAACGGTTAATGGCCTACAGGGCGTCGCATGAAGGTGGAGAGCGAGAACTTCCGGAGGCTGAGAGGCAAGCTTTTATGGACCTGGCTGCTGCCGAATACAAAGCGGAAATGGAACGAAAACAGAAGGAATATCTTGCTAAAAAGAAGGCGAACAAGTCAACACCAACTTCCGCTTCTGCTGAGGGATCTCTGGGTATTGTTGGCCGCAATGTGGACTTTGATCAGCCCAGAAACTCGCCGTTTGAGGATAAAAAGACTGACAATCTTTTCCCTCAAAGAAAAGCGCCTCCGGTTCCAGGCGAATCCGCTACTTTGATTAAAGCCAATTCCTTGAGCAAGAAGACTGGCCAGCAAGGTCGGTCGTCACTAACCGCTGACAATGATAGCAAGCGTTCATCAGGCGGTGAACTAGGTGAGAGCACCAAACGGAAGCCTGTTCCAGCCTCACCCGTCACTCCAGGTGGCATTGCCGCTGCTCTTTTCGTTATGGGCAAAGGCTTTGGATCTGTGGGACATCCCACGACCCCTATTCCAACAGCGAAGAAATCACCTCCGGCAGCTGGAACTGATAACCATGCAAAGAATGCCATGGCAACAGTTGATCATGGCAACTCGGGATCTGGCAGAAGTAGCCCTAAATCAACTGGTACTCCTGGTAGTCTTACCTGGGGTAAAGGTGATACCTCGTTTATTATACCCGATTACGCTGGTGAAGAGAATATTTCGGCTGGAGGTGTCACTATCTCCTTTCAAGATCCGGAAAGTGTTGCTATGGCTAGATTAAAAGAGGAAGAAATCAGACGAGCGCCTTCACCGGGCAACCTTAGTCCAAATAGCGCTCGTGCTGCAGAACTTAATGTGCCAGGAAACCGAAAATCCTATGGCCCTAACCTTGATTTCACTGAAGCAAGTGTCGTGTTCGAAAATTCTTCTCAGTCAGTTGATCAAGAAGATTCGGATGACGACTCTGATGATGGCCTCTTCGCGGTCCCGATAGCATCTCGTAAGCTTTCAAAGAAAGCGAGCGCAAGCGGAGATGATGATTCAAGCATCACGAAACGACCAAGTCTGAGCGTCAAAACTTCAAGGGCCAAGAAAGGCTTGTCAGTTTCGTGGGGATCTCCACAGGATAGCTCATCCTCATCCAGCATTCCGAAACTACCTGATTTTGATGACGACTCCTACTCAACAAGCGATGGCAAACGTCCGCAACGGAGAGATGAAAGTGGGCGTACTGCAGAAGAAATTGAGGAGGAGAGAAAAGCCAAGCAACTCCGAAGACAATCCTTTGCAAGGGACGATGTATGGGCAAGCAGACCCCCTGCCGAAGCCCTTATCACTCATCTTGATGACTTCTTCCCAAATCTCGATCTTGATCAACCGGTACTGGAAGAAGGCGCAGGAGGCTCACCTCCAGTTTCTCCGATCGCAGAGCAGGACACGGTGGATTCATTGCAAACTCCTTCTGTAAACTCAGGAGGAATGTCTGGTGGTGGATCCTCAATGCTGTCTACACCTCGAACAAGCATGTACAGCGAAGGCGATACCCTTGGATCGGACGAATCCACTTTGAAAGCTTTGGAGAGAAGCTCCATTCAGAGCGTTGCACAACGCAACGTCCGTCGCTCAGGTGGCCTAGGTCGTATGAAGTCTATTCGTGAAGTGGCCAGAGGAGCTCATGAAGCCAACAAACGTTACACTCAATCAACCGCACCCACATCTAAGGACAACAAAACCGCTAGCATGATTCAACGTCGCAAGAGTACTAAGATGTTTGGTGCGAACATTGTGCAAATTAAACCCCAGCGTGGTAGCATGCTCATTCCCCAAATTCCCCAGAACAACATTCCCAAACGACAAGCAACCTTCCGATGGTTCAAAGGTCAACTCATTGGAAAGGGTACATATGGTCGAGTCTACTTGGGTATGAATGCCACAACTGGAGAGTTCTTGGCTGTCAAGCAAGTGGAAGTCAACCCGAAGGCAGCTGGAAACGACAAAGGCAAGATGCGTGAGATGGTAGCAGCACTTGACCAAGAGATTGATACTATGCAGCATCTTGACCATGTCAATATTGTACAGTATCTCGGTTGTGAAAGAGGAGAAATGTCTATCAGTATCTTCCTGGAGTATATTTCTGGTGGTAGTGTTGGAAGTTGTCTTCGAAAACACGGCAAATTCGAAGAAGTAGTCGTCAGTTCATTAACTCGCCAAACTCTTGAGGGATTAGCATATCTTCATCGCGAAGGGATTCTTCACCGCGATCTCAAGGCTGACAATATTCTACTGGATGTTGATGGCACATGCAAGATCTCAGATTTCGGTATCTCCAAGAAATCAGACAATATCTACGGCAACGATGCTTCGAACAACATGCAAGGATCCGTCTTTTGGATGGCTCCCGAAGTCGTCCGCTCACAAGGTCAAGGATATTCTGCCAAGGTCGATATCTGGTCTCTAGGCTGCGTTGTCCTTGAAATGTTCGCTGGTAAACGTCCTTGGAGTAAAGAAGAAACCGTCGGAGCTATCTACAAGCTGGGAAGTCTGAACGAGGCCCCACCAATTCCGGACGATATCGCTATGAGTATTAGTCCTGTGGCTGTGGCCTTCATGGCTGATTGTTGGACTATGTATGCTTTACCTCCATTCCTATAAAAACACCAAGAACACTGCTAACAAATCAAACAGTGATCCGAAAGAACGACCAAGAGCTGAGACTCTTCTGACCCATCCATTCTGTGAACGGGATGACCATTATAATTTCTTGGATACCGAACTCTACGCTAGGATTCGTGGCACTTACTAGAGTGGAACATAAACATTCGACTCATTCCATGTCACGTTTGAGCAGGCGCGTTTTCTAACACCCCAGGACCGCGAGACGGGAAAAACTCAATCTGAGATTGATTTTTTCAAATCTAATAGTGGGAGGATTTACTTTTACGGACTGATCTGATCTGGATATCCATGATATTGGTTTTTTATTTATTTTTACCCACCCTGGAGGTCCGACGCAACGCACGCACGCCAATCCTAACTACTTCTACGATATCGACAACGAAATCTGTTCGCCGGCTGGTTAGAAAAAGTTCTTGTATAATTTTACTCGCTCTCTCTCTTTTGTTGCTTCTATCTGATACCACACACAATCTTCCTTACTTCCTTTCATCCCGTTTTTTGTTCAAGCAAAAAGTCTATGCTATGCTATGCTATATGGGTCCATATCTATAGAAAACAGGGCTTTATTTACGAACGATTGGTTGGTTTGTTGATTGATCAGCGTTGGACTTCTATGCTTTCTGCGCTGCTTTGCGTTTCTGTTCGTTACTTATTTGTATGTTATGTATGCGTGCATGCATGGAAATTTCTTCTGGGTTCGGGCGAATAAAGATACATCTATGGCCGGACGGACGGGATGGGTGAACGGAAGGATGGGCTGGACGTTATGGATGACTGGACTTGGCTTGATATTGGATAGTTTTTGGCGTGCTTTTTGTTGCTTCTACTTTTATATTGTATAGTAGGATGGGGGACAGGGACAGGGACAGGGGATGATGATGGGGAGAGAAAGGGAGGGAGGATGAAGGCTGAGATGGAACAGGTAGTTGGTTATATGAGTGAGAGGATGCGGGTAGAGTAGCGGAAAGAAAGAAGAAAGGAGAAGGGAAGGGAAGTGAAGGGGAGGGAGAGGAACATAATGAAAAAGATTCTTAAAAACTTCAATGGATTGAGGAATCCTTAACGTGCCGTGAGTATGCTATGCTATACTTTAATGTGCTATGATCATCATGCTCATCACCAGACATGTCACGAAAACTCGTAGTCTATCTGTCTCCTGCCGTTAAGTCATATATATCTCTACAGTCTTTCTCCTTTCCTTTACTTTACTCATACTAACTAACACCTATCCGACGCCCTCAATCAACCATCTCTTGTAGGACAAGATGCATGTGCAATCATTTCTGGATGCCATCAGTAGTTGTTATCCACAAGTACCTTCACAATCACAAAACCAAGACAACGGACCGCACCAAAGTCACCCCAATAAATCACTACAGTAGATAATGCAGCCGTTAAATTGGATTCTCGTCGGTAAGTAATATACCATTTCAGTTCCCCCCCTAATTCATTCCCATTTCAAAAACCACCATACCTACAGACCATTAAGGAAAATACAACGTATTCCCATCCCAGCAGACCAAAAAAAAAAAAAATTAGAAGAAAAATCCTGCTTAAAATTCCCACCTAGACAGGTAACATTTCCCATCTTATCCCATGCTCCCTTAGACCCTTTCTTTTCATTTCATAAAAAACACAACCTAACCAACCGTCATCATGAGTGAGCTTTTCTTTCTTTTCTTTCCTTTCTTTCCTTTCTTTCGTTTCCCGTCTTTCCGTTTTGCTCCCAACGTCCTATGAATGCCTGTCTGCCTGCCGGCCTGTGATTGCGTGGTGTAAAAAAAACTAAATGTTCTTTCCCTTGTTTTATTTTCTCATGTTATCATCGTGATTGTCCACTCATCCATCCGTTCACTTATTTCTCCTTTGAGCACATCATTGAAATAAATCCATTTAATACATTAGATGCGTAACGCGACCAACCAACCAACCGACTAACTATTTACATGACAAAGAGGAGATTTGTATCTGCGGCGGGGGGTGTTAGTTTTAGCAAGAGGAGGAAGCGAAAGCGGGAAAGAGAATAAACATACTCAATGGATGACTACAGCTTAGTTGAGGTTTCTGACTATACTTGGTAGCGAGCTCATCTCTGATGCTGTTGAGCAGCTGAACGTAACTCTGTTGAGGATTCTTCTTCATGGCTGTGATGAATGCCCAGGACATGGCACCGGTAGCTTGGGCGGCGATCGTAGCATCGGCTCTGTAACGTAATCGTCAGCATTCAATCTCTATATGTAAATGTATACGACGTCGTTGAAAGGATGAGATGATGATGTGAGGTGCGCTCGGTCACTTGACCCAACGCAACTCGCAGCCCTTAGTCAATATCCCCGCCGTACTTGGCGGCTGATATAGACTTGGGCTTTGTATAATATCGTATGATCTTATGTACATAATCGACCAGGGTCTTCTGGGTATCCCGAAAACAAACATAAACTCCGACGCTAACATGCAATCCTCGCATATCCTCTTGAAATGAAATAAAAAGCAAATGTTCCGAAAACTCAAAATGCTTTTGGGTAATAAGGTACGAAATATACTGACGATGTCTGGTCATCTTTGCTTCCTGACCACATTACTACATCAGCAGGTGATGTCTTGGTCGCCAAGGTCTTGTTGTAAGCGTCGTCGCCGGATGTCGCTTTCTTAAAGAAACCCATCAAATTACTCGCAACGCCTCCGAGGTCGCCCTGACTGTAAGATGAGATGACACCGAGTAGACCTTGACCAGCTTCCTTGGCAAGATTTGGTTCTTTGAGAACACCTTGAGTAGAGTAAACATATGGTAGGTCGAGCGCGGTTCCAGAATGGCAGGAATCAAATATCGCGGTCAATCGAACACCAGGCTGTAAGGGTTGTACCATTATCCTGTGCATCTCATCGTCGACGATGTGGCCGACCTGTCTAAAATCGACGGGATAGATAACTTCATCGTAACCATCCTCCTCGTCGCCGTCCAGATCCTTCGCTTGGCCAC
The DNA here is from genome assembly GCA_002946425.1 of Rutstroemia sp. NJR-2017a BBW. Classification (NCBI taxonomy): domain Eukaryota; kingdom Fungi; phylum Ascomycota; class Leotiomycetes; order Helotiales; family Rutstroemiaceae; genus Rutstroemia; species Rutstroemia sp. NJR-2017a BBW. Next base: position 708,193 of record NJPT01000052.1, read on the forward strand.
CATGCCCTAAAAGGATCAAAATCAGCACGACTGGGTTTGGGAAGAAGCTGCTTACCTGAGTAATGGAAGAATAAGGAGTCGTTAGGCTTCGCGTCTTTCACGAGCCAATGCATCGCCCGCAGTATATTTTGTTTCGTTGGCTGACTCATCGGGTTTTGTTGATCATCAGTAAGAATGACCATGTCATCCCGCTTGTATCCAAAATTTTCATTCAGGTATGCAGACATGTTCTTGACATCGTTGATGCACCCACGTAATTGACCACGCTGGCCGAAATAGTTGATACCAATCAATAGCGCCTTCCTTTTCCCTGTGCAGTTTGAGTATTGGTAAGCGTATCCTTGAGGTGCACCTTGACCGAACGAGTGCATTCCTTGCGGCGGTGGAGGAGGAGCATTTGGGTTGCCATTTACATAGCCGTTTGAGTTGACAGATGGCATCCCTAATCCAGTATCATGAGCATTTCCCTTTTTTGTATCAATGTGAATGAATTTGCGAACCTGGTCTTCCATACTGCTGCGGCGGCGCGTTTGCAGGTACTCCATTGTATCCGCCGTATTGTTGGGGAGGTGGCTATTAGAAGGTAATTGTTAGCTTGCGGGTTGGAATGTATGTCACAGATGCTCTTACTTGAGAATAGCCATAAGGTTGTTGTGGCGGGGGCGGTTGGTGATATCCATAACCTTGCTGTTGTTGCTGTGGTGGAGGACCACCGTATTGGGGTTGAGGTCTACACAGATATGAGCATGAACTCATGCGAAATAAACAGGAAGGGGACAATAATCCTACGGGTAGTAGGGTTGGGGCGGGTACTGCTGTGGTGGTCCTCCGTAACCTCCGTTGTATCCGTACCCAGACATCGTAGTTGTAATTGATGATTGACGTTGACGGTAGAGTTGGAGTTGGAGTTGGTCTTAGAGTTGGAGGGGAATGCGGATGGGTGCAGATAGTATCGCGAAAGATCGGCGAAGAGTGAGAGGAGATTGGTTGTTGTCGAAAAGCGCGAGTAGTTTGCGGAGAGGCTTGCGAGGGGTAAACGGAACGACAGCTAATTAATGGTAATCGGGACAACGCACACAACAAAGCCGATTGTGGTCGAGGACTGAGAGCCGAGGGTATACTTCGTAGGGTATCGCTATCGATATCGAAGTGCTCAGGCAGAGAGGTATAAACCTTGACGAAGGATTCAGCGGGAGTGTTTTATACTTGTAGTTTGCGAAGTCGAATATCTAGTCGAGAAGCTGGCCGTGGCTTGAAGACGTTAGAGCTTTTGAGACGTGGGGCAGAGGTAGGAACAGAGGGGGGTGCAATGGGTGGACGAGATGGATGGAAGAGAAGGGGTGTGAGATTGGCAAAATGAATGTGCAGGGCAGGGTCGTGACGGATAGCGCATCTGTGTTGTAGTTATTCCTAGTATGTAATAGCTGCACTCACTGCGTTACTAGAGGACATTCGGACGCACGCACAGTACTGTCGTACGTATTTGAGACATGGGCGGGCGCGCGCGAGGATGGCTCAGTGGATGTGTGCGTATGGATGTGGACGGATGTGAATGGATGAATGTACCGATGGGGACGAGGCGAGGCGAGATGAGGCGGTGTTCCTTCTGCTTTCTTTGTTTTCTCCACCAAAACCCTCCACGCACGGTTCTCAGGATTACCAAGAGCAGAGTAGCATGGAAGCAGGGCTGAAGTCTCGCTTGTCCTTTTCTGTCGCTGGCGAAGATCGGACGATAAAAATGGAAAGCGTATCGATAATATCGATAATCTGCTGCATCTGCTGCATCTGCTGCATCTGCTGCGTCTGCCGGCTCACCTCGACTAAGAGACGATGATGTCGAATTTTTCTTGGCTTGAATGACATGGTAGAAAGGCCGAATAATGTAATAATGCAGAGAGACGAGGCCAATGAGAGATGTAAAGGTTATGCTATTTAGGTCAACCGAGTAGGTTCTACTGCAGGGAGCTTGTCGTTGTACTGTGGTACGAGGACAGTTACACTGTTGCACGGCTGCACGGCTGCACTGCTGAGAACACGGATCTACCTCAGTGTCGGTATCCCTTCCTCCCGAATACTTCCTGCTACGTTTGCTAGGCCTGCTAGTCCTGCTAGTTCTTCTGGGAGTCTGGAGATAAGTAGTTTGCTCCGTGTAAACGACATACAGGACTAGACCCCGTGCATCCCAACTACAGTATATTTTCGGAAATTGTGACTGCAAGGGAATGGTGTAGAATTTAGCAACGTGCTCTGCTGGGAAGCTCGCGGTAGTCAGTATCGGCCTACCTCTACCCCCCATTCTGTATGTCCTGGGGCTTTCTGGCCAGACCACGGACCACAGGGGCAATGGTACGATATCTCCAGGTCCTCTTCCAGTAATATGCCACTATCAGATATTGCAAAGTACGTCGCCAGTTTCCCAAATCACACGGCGGGACCGGTGGGACCGGTTGGATGTCAAACCCTTTGGTCCCTGACGATCTATCATCTACAAGTCTCGTGTAGGTTGTCAGGTTACATCTGTACTTTTCGCAGCGGGACGTATACCCCCCTGTTAAGGCAAATTTTTCCAAATCCCTACCTCCCTACCTCCCTACCTGGATATTTGCACACTTTCTCTTTCCCATCTTCCCCAATATCCCGTTACACTACCTGAGACAACCTGGTACTGCTGATGTCAACCGCCTTGGCTGCTGGGGGCTCCTAGATCTCTTCGATAACTACTTTGTAAGATGAGTCCGGTATCATGTCCGGCCCAGCACCCTTGCAACATATCTCCCGAAGCGCCGCTGTTCCCCCTCACCCAGCATTTGCTACAGTATTTGCAGAGTAGAGTAGCAGCACTGCTAATCTTACTAACCCTACTAACCCGCACAAGTAACTGAAGCGAACGTCTTTTTCGCGCGCTCGTTAACACCGTGACCGTGTTCCATGCATCACTAGCCTTCCATTTCTGCTTCCACGGACTTGCCACATTAGGAACACAAATCCGGCCTACCATCCACAGATCAACTCATCAACACATCGATACCTCCTCATTACCAATGGCGCCGTAGACGTGTGAATCTTACTGTACCTACCGGCTCGGAGGCACCGTGTCGCTTCTTCTAAGGTGTCATCAGAAAAACCTTTTACATGCAAACTTTCTTCCCGAAAAGCTTCACCTGAGAGGCTTGGATAGTTGGGCACACAGAGCACGCAGCGAGCAACGTTTCAAATCGCGTGCGCATCCGAAAAGCACAGCTCAACGTCATGAGCATGCCATGCGCCGAATGGGGCACACGTCCGGGTAGGAACTCGGCTACGGAGCAGATCATGTCCTGCTGAATTCAGTATCAACACAGCTGCATCGCCCATGCTTAGACTCTTAGAGCGTCCCAATTCGAACGGGTTGGACATGGCCGCAACCCTTTTTGCATAGCACGCCGTCGATAGTCGGTCAATTGTCCAGAACGCGGAAGAAATTCTCGTCGTGTCTTCTCCTCTTGGCCAATAAGGAAACGCGAAGTTCTTTTCATCCTGCGTTTCAAGCGAATCATATGATTTCAATATCAGCTTCTGGAACATCTGGAACGGAGCGCCCGAGATCTGAACTTTCATGGCTGGCGTGCTCATGCATGGTGCATCTGTTTTATTGGCTGGAAATATCTTTTTAATGTCAGCCACAATCTACTTTAGTATCACCCATGCTTGCATTTTGCCGCTTTACTCGTTGCACAAGCTGCTACAACCAAAATCGAGCCTCGGCGCCGAGGTCAGAGGCCATATGCAGTGTAAAGCAGCGATGAGGTTATTCGCAGGAAAAATTAAGTACATGTAGTAGTGGGTCATCTTTGAGCTGGTACCCTTGGGTGACAGCAAAACAGCAACAGCATTTGCAGGTACCGGCATGCGATTTCTTGCTCACACGAGATATTCGCTGTCCTGTCCGCAGTCCCAAGGGGCATAGGCATGGGCATGGGCATGCACGTTTGAGCTCAATTGGCCAACCAAATCTTGCTGTGATACCAAAATAGAGTCAATCTCGAAGCTCAAGCCTCTACCAGCCTTTACCACACCTTATCCATTCTTCCGCCATCCAAGTGTCAGCATCATTTGGTTCACTGGGGAGAAATATGGAAGCCTAAAGCAAAGTAACTTCCACTCTTCTCTATCTCAAACAACGATTCCCATAGCTGCAGTCTGCAGAACGGGCCTGGTCCCAGCGAAAGCCATCGTTAACTGCCCTGGTTGACACTTTGTCTACTCCTGGAAGTCTGAACCGAAGGATCGAAAGGCTCACTTGCATCTCTGCAGTCAGCATCTTGTTTCCCACGTTTCTACGTTTCACTATCTATGCAAAAGCCCATTCTTTTTCAGATATGTCGTTACCGACTATGCAAGCATGTGGCTATGTCGCGGAGGTGGTGTCTTGGCTCTCCAGCCGTGACTGCTCTTACTGCTTATATGCACATAACGTCAGCTTGGCTCGTTGAAAACTGCTAGATATGGAGTCTGGTATCACCTGAAATATGTGGCGAGGGAGCATGGGGGCGCGCGCACGACCTTTTTGTTCTGACTACTCGTCATACCTTCTCCAGCCCTTCAATTGAGGCTCATTCAAGACGCTGCATCCGCCAATAACAAAACTTAGTATACTCTCGGTTTATAGAGGTAATTAATGCACTTTATGTTGTATAAATAGTCACTCACAAAGCTTCTTCCACATCAGAGTTTCATTTTAACCATCAGTCGGACTGCGAAAATGGTTAGTTCCATGGTAGCATCTGACTTTTGAATTGCATGAGCTGATTGGTTCAAGGAGCCAGCTGGTAACTACCAACGAGTTATTGCGCATGCCCACACGAATGGAGGGAATCATGCTGTTATCAGTAATAACCACAATTCCTTCGTCTTCAAGCTACTATGCCGTCTTCTACGAGCTCATTGGTCTGCTTCCTAGGGGGGCAGCATCACATTGTCATATCTCTATTTCTCTAGCGAATCTGCAACCCGTGGGGAGGTCTCAGGTCGCCGAATAGCGCCTACTCCGATGCCAGATCATCATCATCGATGTTCCTAGCACAGCTGTGAAGTTTCACACTGTGGGGTCGAAAGTAAATACGGGGTATCTACAAGTCAATTGTTTGCCACCCCAGCTGCTTCTTCTACCAAAGCCAGTGATCGATGATGTGAGCTGGTAAACCATATTGGATTATATGATAGATATTATACTCTGTTATTGGTGTGCATGATCATGCCATCCTCCTCATGCACTTCTATATCGCGTCTCTCAACTGTAAAATGGTCGCTGCCTGGTGTAACTCTGCTCTCATCCACAATGTCGCCATTTATGATGAGGATTATGCGTTCCTCGATAATCTCTACTCGTAGCTCTCACGGTTTTTGCCATCTAGCATACCGGCCAAGGTCTCATTCGAAAGTCTCACGGCTTTGCCGATTCTTACCACCTCACTGGCATCCGACCTCCGGCCCAAAAAGCAAAAGGACCACCCCCAAAACTAATACAATGCAACAAGGATGGCCAAGCAAGACTGCCAATGTATGAACCAGACTATTGATGCTGCAAGGATATCCAACAACCATAAACTCTGAAAAGTCTCGATCACAAAGGGGTAAACTACTGATGCAGAAGGAAGTATACATATAGTACTACATAGAGCGATCCGAATCCCGGCGCTTCACTGCAGGAGCATGGATGAGTACGAGTAAGTATGCGTCCCATCGAAGCAGGTGAGTGGTCAACCACCTCATCAAATCAAGATTACTGCGACGTTTAACGATACTTGATTGTCCCACGTCTCCTCACTCCACAACCTATCATTCGAAAGGAACCCCTTGCTTAGGATTCCACATCTCTGCACTTCCGTTACTTCCGGCTCGATGGTGTCGTACTCTCTTTGGGAGATTTTCCTGCTTCAGGAGGTGAGTCTCGTATACCAATGCTTCGCTACCAATGGCGTTTGGCCAATGGGATATGCATGGACGGCCAGTTCGTGCATTGTACTGTACAGTGTCGTATGTATGTGCCGAATTTTTGTTGTATGACCTTCGGGCATATCGCCCCCACTAGACGAGCAGCCCGAAACCCCCCTTTTCTAGGACCGGCACTTCGATGGCAATGTGCATATGCTCAACCGGTGTGTAGCGAAGACAGAACGCTGATAGATGCGCACCGCACCTTCGTGTTCGGCTAACTGTTATCATATCATACAGCCTGTTCACTTTGCAGATGGGGGCTGTGGGCTGCAGGTGAGGGTGAGGCTACCGAGAACGGTGATGGGCTGCGAGAAAGAGCCGCATACAGAGTCTTTTAAGTTAATTGTCTTGGAACTGTCTTCTTTGGCTAATTATGATCATGATAGTCCTGCTTGATGATAGACCAGACTGAAGCACCCCGCATCTACCTACTAAACGACCAGACGAACCGACTTCACTACCCCTCACTACCAAGTCTTTCTCTGAGATATACCTCGACTTCCATTTGACCTCGAACCGAACTACTCGAACAACGGAAACTAAAGAAAGACACAGTCAAGAACTCTAGGCAGCCTTCCTTGAGCCTGAAGATCTCACTCGCCCATCTGATATCAAATACTTAACTATTCTTCGAACGCTCGCATTCGCATATTCAAGATACGTCTGAGCATACACATATTCATTCATACATACATACCTCCCTCCACACATATAGCTAGCTACTCACACACACGCAAACAAACACACGCAAACAAACACACACAAACAAACACACGCACACAATCAAACAGCAGAAGTCGAATTAACTGTATCCATCTATCCACTCCCACACAAACACCACCACCACATCAAAGATCCGATCCAACATCTTCTAAGATTACAATCCCGACATCAACACGCTTCTATTCTTCTGTTGGGCTTTGAATATGCGAATGATTATGAGGTATTGCGTTGGGGTAGTATGGTCAACATAATATGAGAAAGGGGGGATGATCTGATAGAGGATTGTAGAACAGAGTGGATGAAGATACCAAATGGGTGATATAGTGTTTGAGGAAAACAAAGGTAGGAGTTGGGTTGGTTTTAGTTTGCAGTGGAGATATCGAGTTTATACTACATTGTATATCGTCTGCGGTAGCGGAGAAGTGCAGCAGCTTGGTTTTTATAGTGCGCCATGCTTGTTGAATATAGTAGACTTGTCAGATTGGGACTCATCTCATACGGTCTGGTCAACGTGAAGGAAGGGATGGTAGAAACTTGCTATGTCGCTTTTTTATGTATGCCTAATGTAAACGCTACTACTATGTATACTCCTTCCCTCTTCCCCGTCATCACTTCCTCTCCCACTTCCTCCTCCACCCCTCACACCACCTTAACCTCCTCCGCCGCCCTCAAAGCCACCTCAAACCTCTCCCTCAAATCCTCCTTATCCTCCAACCCCACACTAATCCTGATCAAATCCCTGGGCACCCCAAACCCCTCCGCCCAATCCAACTCCAAATAGTGCGCTAGTATAACGTACGGCGACGTCAGGGTAAAATTGGTCCCCAGACTCGGCCCCTTCGCTGTCTCAATGCGATCATAGAACGCCGCCGCCTTGACCGTCTCCTTCAACGTAAACGACAGCAGTCCCCCATACCCCCCATTCGGCGTGCGGCAATCATCATAGAAGCACTTCGAGCTGTTGAATTTCGGATAATAGACGTCTTTGACCAGCGGATGCGCGCGCAAGATATCGCAGATGAGTTCTGCGTTTTCGTTGATCTTCTCGATGCGCGAGACGAAGTTCCGGCTGTTGCGCTCCATGAAAATGACGTCTTCGGCCCAGTAGTTGTCTTCGTATTCTTGGGCGGCGACGGCTTTGAGCGCGGGGTAATAGCGGCTGCGAGGGTTGAGGATGGCGCTGCCGCCCATGACGTTGCATTCGCCGGAGAAGATCTTGGTGAGACTGCTGACGACGACGTCGGCGAAGGGGAGCACGTGCACGTTGATGAAGTTGCCGATGGTTTCGTCGACGACGACGGCGAAGTCGAATTGGTCGGCGAGGGAGCGGATGCGTTTGAGGTCGGGGCATTTGAGCATGGGGTTGCCCGGGAATTCGCAGAACATGGCGAGGTATTTCTCGCCGGCTTTGAGTCGGGTTTCTAGGTCGTCGAGGTCTTCGGATGAGCCGTTTCCGTAGAATGTACAACCCGGGCCGAATTTCTCTAGGATTTTTAGGGTGTCCACGTACGGGAACCCAAATGATATACTCTTAAGCGGACCCCTGGCTTTCAGCATCATCTGGTGCGTGGTGAAGATGGAATTCATGCCGCACGGGTATAAGTAAACATCATCCTCGGATAGTCCAGCAACTCCACGCATGTTCGAGGTCATCTCGCCGCTAGGAGCCTGGGATAGATCCACTTCATCGACGAGAGCTCCAGCAATTCGTCGGCGGATTGCAGATTTGGCATTATCTACTAAGGAAACATCAAGGTTGCGGCCAAATCGTTCCTCAAGGAATTGCAAGCTCTCTCTAGCTTCTGAATTCGCAGGCGAAATAGGTGAATGCACACCATCAATGCCATTTGAACCATGATTCGACCTGGAAGTTTTGTCTATAGAGCCTCTCTGATATCTTCTGGGACCCTTACATAACTTTTCGGTACTCTGAGGGCTCGACGATGCTGTTCTTCGAACCAGTAGTCCTTCCTGGAAAAGGGTGTGGCAAAACTCGGCTCGTCTGCTAGAAACGCCGTTTCCAGAATGCTGCCAATATTGCTTTGCAACGGGGAAGAACTCTTTCGGATAGAGAACCGCTGAAATAGAGGGAGAGAGTTTTGTGATAATCTCCGTGGATCCTGGTCCACGTTCAAGAACTAAGTCGACGACTTTCAACTGATTTGGAGAGATAGACGGGTCTCTGCCAAGCATGAACTTTACACAACTGTTGGCGGTCTTGGTGGAAGGAAATAGCATTGCCTGTTCATCTGGACTTCCATATGCTTTGGTAATGTCATCTGCAAATGCTAGGATGAGTTTGTGTATGAAGAATCTGAGTCACGAGGACGACGTCAGTGATGTGGGAAGCGAATAGTGAGGCAAATGGGTACTGACCGAGGGTAACCTGTTGTCATTTTGTTCAAAACCCTCGCTTCACCCTCCTCATATCCAATGTTATCTTTCCATGTTGGTAAAGATACACTGGTGGCCTAGGATGAAACAGTCAGTTTGAGTCACAGTGTATCGACTGGGGAAATTTTCTTTTCCCATCCGGATCACAGGAAACACGAAGAATCACTCACATGAGGCGTCAGAGCAGGTACAGATTCTCCAAGTTCGATGATCGACATATTCAAGCTCCTTACTTTATACTTTCAATCGTTGGTGGTATAAAATACGGCCAATCTGTAAAATGCTGTATAATAACTTCTAGTGTTTTTGGTTTGTAACCATTTATCTTGATAGAAATCTTTATCCGTTATCGGAGCAAGCGAGACGTGCACGGGAATACTCACATGGGGCTAAACACTAAAATTTAAGCTTAAGTGCTGAGCAGTGGGGCTAAGACATGGCTCAACTTTTTTCTTGAAAATAATTTTGGCGCAGAAGAGCCAGCCTGACCAATACCATCCTATTTGCGCATCAACAATCCTCTCGCCATGGCACCTCTAACGACAAAACGGCGCAAGCTCGAACACACGAGCGACGATGAAGAGACTACCTCTGTGAGGTCTGACAACCAAGAAAGCGAAATTGAGAGCGGTTCAGAAGACGAAGAGGGTTCGGCGCAAGAGGAGAATGCTGCTCGGTCGAAGCCACCCAACGTACCCGCGAAACGACGCCACGATGACCAAGATGCTGCGCTATACGCCGGTGGAATCTACAAGTCGAGCATGTTTAAGCTCCAGGTGGACGAGATGTTGACTGAAATTCGACCCAATTACGAAAAGCGTGCCGGGGCAATAAAAGATGCCCTACACCAGCTCAAAACTAGCATAGAAGGCATTGAAGATCGAGGACCTCTTTCGGTATATACTTTTCTCCATTGAATATTTTACAAACCATTAACATCTATGCACAGATTCCTGATGCCATTAAATCCTTCTCCAAACTTCACAAAATCGCCATACCGTTCCCCGACCCGAAGCCCGACAACAACGCAGCTTACAAACTACTTTATGCGAAGCCATCTGGGATCAATGTTGTTGGAAGCTACCCATTGGCCACTATGGTTAAATCGGAAAAGTCATTGTGTGTCGATATGATCGTTACTATGCCTGCATCCATTTTCCAAGAGAAAGACTACCTGAACTACCGATACTTTTATAAGAGAGCGTATTACTTAGCGTGTTTAGCCGCAGGTCTCCAGACTGCAATGGCAGACTTCATTTTGGAGTATGACTATTTGAATGGCAATAGTCTGCACCCAATACTGATTGCCAAACGGAAATCAAGTAAGTCGCATGAAGCAATCTTCAAGACTAAACTAACAAGCAACAGAAGAGGGTACGAAGACAGATCAAAGTTCGAAATTCGAGATTCATATCATTCCCGCTGCTCCTCGAGGATTCTTCTCACGAACGAAACTACTGCCTACAAAGAACTCAATCCGGCCAAAGGAAGGTGCAGCAGGTAGCACCACGACACCGGAACCCTCCCCATTTTACAACGCATCCTTAAGCGCAGATGTTAGCTTCGAGCCATATCTACAGCTTCTTCACACAACCTCAAAAACTTCGGAGGGCTTCAAAGACGCATGTATGCTCGGACGAGTATGGCTTAGGCAAAGAGGTTTTGGCAGTACCATATCCGAAGGAGGTTTTGGTCACTTTGAGTGGGCAGCTTTAACCGCTCTGCTCCTGAAAGGTGGTGGACCTAAGGGTCACAATGTACTGTCACCTGGATATAGCAGCTATCAGATGTTTAAGGCGGTTGTGCAGTACCTCTCTGCCAATGATCTAGCAACAAAACCCGTAGCTTTTGAGGCCACCGACTTTGCCCCGTCCAAATCGGATGCGCCAATGTTCTATGATGGTCCAAGGGGGGTCAATATTCTGTACAAAATGTCGCCAATCTCTTGGGAATTATTGCGCGATGAAGCGAAAACATCGCTGGCTATGCTCAATGATTCTACCTTTGATCAGTTTGAGGCTACCTTCATTACGAAAGTCGATCAGCCTTTGCAGAAGTATGATTGTGTTGTCAACGTCCCGGTACCGGTACAAAAAGACGCAGCTTCTACCTGTGATCATAATTTATATACTACAAGCTTTGCGAAGCGTGTATTTGCTGTATTGAAAGAGGGGTTGTCTGATAGGATCAAGCTCCTCGATATCAAGAGTGCGCAGTCGAAATCCTGGCCTACCAAGAACGCTGGGCCTCCGATAAGCGGTGACCAGATATTACAAGTGGCTGTTCTGTTTGATCCGGCGAACATTAGTCGTTTGGTTGATCATGGACCCGCTGCAGAAGACAAGAAGAAGGCTGCCAAGTTCCAGAAGTTCTGGGGAGAGAAAGCTGAATTACGACGTTTCAAAGATGGAAGTATTCTTGAATCGTTGGTCTGGTCCTCTGGAACTACATACTCCATTTTCGAAGATATCGTTAAATACGTAACAAAGCGCCACCTTGGCAAGGAGGTGAGCGAACGTTTGGTCTTTATTGGCGAAGGATTTGAGAAACTACTGCCTTCATTTGGAAGTAATTCAAAAGCCTTTGGGGCCTTGAAACAGGCCTATAACGATTTTGAGAAAGATATCAGAGATATGGAAGCCCTGCCACTGCAACTAAGACAGCTTTCTGCCATCAGTACCCAATTGCGCTCTTCCTCTATCGAGGTGCCATCGTATTTGCCAAGACAGCCTTTGAGTATGCCAGCCGATGTATTGATTCAATTTGAAGGATCAGGAAGGTGGCCGGATGATGTTGTTGCAATCCAGCGAACAAAGATCGCTTTTCTGCTCAAGATTGGTGAACTTCTTGAAGAGACTAACGATAGCATAATTACACGTCTTGGCCTGGAGAATGAGGACCACCCACTTCGAAATTGCGCCTTTCTCGACGTAGTTTACCCCTCCGGTGCCGCCTTCCGTCTTCGAATCCACAATGAACGAGAGCAGACCCTTCTCGAACGCCAAGTCAAAGATAAATCCATTGACAACCACTCCAGAGAGGATGCCGTGTCGGCATTAGCTCTTTACAAACGTGTCAATGTGCAGCTTCCGCTGCATACACAATCGATCTCAACACATTGTACTAGATTCCCTCTGCTATCACCAACCATTCGTCTTGTTAAGAAGTGGTTCGACAGTCATATGCTATCGGGACACATTAGCGAGGAGTTGATTGAACTCTTGGCTGCTCGAGTCTTTTTGCAACCTTACCCTTGGAAAGCGCCATCGAGTGTCATGTCGGGATTTTTACGGACGTTACTATTCATTTCACGATGGGATTGGCGCTCTGTGCCATTAGTTGTGGATTTTACAGGAACAATGACCGACAAGGACGTTTCAGCCATCAATACTAGATTGGAAGCGTGGCGGAAGATTGACCCAGGTATGAACCGCACAGTACTCTTCGCAGCATCAAATCACGACATAACCGGCACTGCTTTCACGGAAAAGGGGCCTTCGAAAATGGTAGCTGCTCGAATGACCGCTTTAGCGAGGTCAGCTTGCAAGGCCGTTAAAGATCACACCCTCGATTTGGATCCTAGAACATTGTTCGCTACCTCCACAAGTGATTACGACTTTGTTATACACTTAAGTTCAAAAGCTGCCGGCAAGACGAAAGAGAAGGACTCCCATCGTTTCAAGAACCTTGAAGTGCAGTCAGAGTTAAGCATCGAGAAACTTGACTATCATCCGATCCGAATGTTTATCGAGGAACTTGAGAGTCTCTATGCGGGAAGTATAGTATTTTTCCATAGCGAGACAACTGGAGCGCGGATAGGAGGGTTGTGGAATCCTCAGACTGCCGCGCCGAGAGCTTTCAAAGTGAACTTGGGGTATGTAACGAAGCCAAGAGATGGGGAAGAAGGAAGCAAGAGCATTGAGATGAACAAGCCTGCGATTTTGGCCGAAATTGCTCGTTTGGGTGGGGATATGATTTCGAGAATTGAAACTCGTTGAGTGAGTGCTAGATTATTTGAATATGTAGAAGGAATAAATATAATTGATACCCGTTTGACATGTCTTGATCCTTTTGTCCCTCATTGCTTGTCCGAGCTTGTGGAGGGGGCGTGAGGGGCACCATTTTTAGGCCCACTTTCAGCCTTACACTCGCTAAAAAAAAAGTTGGTGGGGGGCAGAAAAGTTGATGCGCGGGGCAAACCGAGGGAAGATTTTCAAAAGTTCTTTCCAAGGCTATCTCTTTTCTCAACTTACCAGACGGCGCACTTTATCTTGCTGTTTTTCATTGATCGCACAATATGGCTGCATACGACAGCGATTCCTCTGGCGGAGAAGACAACGATTACACCGAAACCAATGTCCTCCTCGGATATGCCTCCAAAGAACCTCAGGATGATACAATTACACATTTAGGAGGGCAACCCGTAAGTCGAGTTCAATCCGTCCTTGGTTATAGTTTTCAAGACTTCTATACTAACATACCTTAGGAATGGCTCGGTGCTTCTACGCCCCCGCCTGCCTCCCTGGCCAAATGCAAAGTCTGCAACGATCTCATGGTCCTCATTCTCCAACTAAACGGCGACTTACCCGAAGTGTTCCCTGGCCACGAACGCCGTCTCTATATCCTCACCTGTCGGCGCAAGACCTGTCGGCGAAAAGAAGGCAGCGTGCGTGCGTTACGAGGAACACGGATCTCTGAAGCGGCGGCGAGTGCGAGTAAACCCAAACAAGCAAAAGGGAAAGAAGAGAAGGAAGTGGAAATACCAAAACCGGAAGCAAAACCTGCAGTCAATCTGGGAGAGAGTTTGTTTGGGGCAAAACCGTCGGTTTCAGGGAGTGGGAATGTGAACCCGTTCGCTACAGGGTCGGGGATGAATCCCTTCTCGACGTCTTCGGCGCAGTCGAATCCCTTCGCGGCGGCGGGCTTGCCAACTTCGGAATTGGCTGCTAAGGCCCCGCAGAATCCTACTCCGGCCACGAACGAGAACGAGACGGGAAAACAAACCGAGAATCTCCCCAAAACATTCGCATCCGTGCTCTCCCTCAACAACACCCCCTCCTCATCATCCACCCCAGCACCCGAACCCTCAGAACCCTACCCCTCCTCCCCTTCCCTCCTCCCCACCCCCTACCCAACCCTCTACCTCATCGACGCCGACTACGAAACCCTCGACGCCACGCCCCTCCCCACGCCCCCCCAAAACACATCCATCATGGACCTCGACACCGACCCCTCTTCCTCCTCCGCCGGCGGAAAAGAAGACAAAGAAGTATTCGAATCCACGCACGACACCACCTTCCAGAAATTCGCTGACCGGCTCGCGCAAAACCCCGAACAAGTCCTGCGGTACGAGTTCCGCGGGGAACCACTCCTGTACTCGAAGACTGATGCTGTGGGGAAGTTATTCTCTTCTTCTTCTTCTTCTTCTTCAGGGAAAATAACAACCACAACGAACGGAACAGCAAGCGGGGCAAAACTTCCACGCTGTGGAAACTGTGGGAAGGGCAGAGTCTTCGAGGCGCAGGTGACGCCGCATGCGATCTTGGAGTTGGAGAGGGAGGAGGAGGGCCTGGATGGGATGGAGTGGGGGACGCTGATTTTGGGGGTTTGTGAGGGAGATTGTGTGCCCAGGGGGGTGGAGGCGGGGAGGACGGGGTATGTGGAGGAGTGGGTGGGTGTGCAATGGGAGGAGTTGGGTGGGAGGAGATAAGGAGGGGTATAGATGAACGAATATTGAGGCGGTTTGCATGGAGGGTAGTGGATTATATACCATATTTGAGAGATCACCCGCAGGACATAGACTTGAATCATAAGAAGGATGTTGTCATTTCGAAATTTGTGGCTTGATTTGATTTTGATTTTGGTTGAGTTGCAAGTGAGATTTCGGCATGCTACTCTCTCTTCATGCAAGGGCTATCTCAGAGCCTTGGAATACTTTAGGTCTAGTGTAATAGACACAGACAGTAGCAGAGGGATACAAGTCCTCTCTACTTTTCATCAATCATCTTTTGATATCGCCCATCCATAAACGCCATCGCCAACCACCCACCCAACCATTATTCCATGAATATCATGTAGTTAGTTGTAGTTTTAAAAGCCAACCAATAAAAGCCTATCATTGCGCTCAAGCAGGTTGTTCATACGCCCTCCTAATAACCCTCGAGAACTGCTCCATCTTCACATTCTCCCTCACGACCGTCCCCTTCGCCTCGTTCTCCTTGTTCAACGGCACCACAACCATCTCTCCCTTCTCATCAAAGCCCCATCCACACACCTCTCTGATAAATCTCTCAAACCCTTCTTTGTTCCCACTCATTCCCAACCAGTTCTCCAACTCCGATCGCTGTATCTCCCGTACGCTCTGGCTGATCGTGCTCGCGATACGGATGCGGATTAACTCCTCAAAGCCGCTCACGTCGGCGATCAGATCGGCGTACAGGTCGTCGCTGTCGAGCACGGACCAGAATTGTGCGTAGTTGGCTGCGGAGAGGAGGTTGTTCAGGACGTTGAGCTTCTGCACGGCTTCGGAGAGAGGCGCGTCGCCGGCGGCGGGGAGAGATGAGGATGCGGAGATGGGGGTTAGGATGTGTGGGGGGAGGAGATGGAGGGCGAGACTGAAGTCGGGGGTAGGGAAGACGGCGAGAGATTTGACGAGGATGTTGGTTATGGTTTCGTCTTTGGCGAGATGGGGGTTGAATTGGTATCTGTAGGTTTCGAGAAAGAGGTGGTTAGTTTGGATATGCTTCGTTCGACTTGCTTAGAACGTAGGAATGAAATATGATATATTTTTGAATGTGTCTTTCAGATAGAGCTAATAATAAACTTCAAGGACAGGAGGGATTCAGTCTCCGTAGTCCATTCAGGTAATAGGAAACGTTAAAGTTCAATCATCATTTTATGACACTTTTGTTCTTCTTCTGCGGTTTAGTTTCCCGCTTTCCTTTACCTCAGAATCGCTGATATGACGTGAAAAATAACTCACAATTTCAACAAGGCCAGGTTCGCATAGCAATCATAAGTCTTATCCTCGCACTGCTGGGTGACATATTCTTGGAATATGTTTGTAGTTTCGGGATTGTAACGATCGAGTCCGTTAAGGATAGCATCGATATGTTCGGGCCTGTCAGGCGCGAAATCAAATGAGACACCCATGATGTTGGCGTGCGGGTTGGAGGGTGGAGGGTGGATGAAAAGGGTGGTGGGATGTGGAAGTTGTCAAGTTGTCCAAGAGGTCGAAGAAGAAATTTTGCTGCTCCTGGTGAGGTTTGGTGATGTTCCGTTAGGGCTGCTGTGCTTTTGCCGACGCTAGGGATTTTTGGGTGGTGGGATGTTTCTGCCTTGAATGATTCAGGCACATATTTGGCTGAACCATAACCCCGCCGAACCAGCCAGCGCTAGCTTCAACTCTCTCGATATCAATTCTTGAAAACCGAAAGAGAGCATCGCCGCCCTGCACATTCCCTGTCAAATACTATGGATTCATTGATCAGTGTTAGATAAGTTGACGCTATTCACTCTTTCATTTTCATCTGACCTCATCTCACCAGTCAGGAGCGAGTGTCCATCTACGCAAACATATTCAAGAATATACGTTAGTATTCTTGAGAATATACAACTACAAATAGATAATAATCGTATAGCTATCCTTATATTGACAGATATTTTCCAGATCCCCCTTTTCCCCTTAGATCATTTTTGATCCATGTTATAATAGTACACTTCTGCCAGTCCCATTCTCTACACTCTCATAACAAACATGACGCGATGCTCGCTGTGTTCGCTCGAGTTGCTGCAATGCAAGTTAAACGCCAGTCCCAAGCCATGCCAAACGAATGATTTCATCATAGGTGCACCTAAAATCAATGGTATATATTTTGCTGACCCGCCAGGGTCCACGTAACAAAAGAGATTCATGTTCCATCCTCTTCCGCACATCACATAGCCTTTCCAACACCCCCTGTGCTACTTGGAAAGCTTTCTATACTTATAGGGCTAACATTATCCTGGTTCCTTCTCGAGTCCCAAGCTTGGTTCATGTTTCCATTTGCACCCATTCCATAGAAGCCTTTCTTTTCAAGACTACCAGGACCTAGGTCTGGACCTGGATCACCCCAGTCACCCATAGACGAGACGCCATCACTAGAGACACCGCTGCTATAGTTGCTCTGATAAGTCCCTTGACTCTTAATCCTCGAATCGTCGCTTGTAACCCTATGAAGCTTAGGAGCTTGTCCTGCTACACCTCGGGCTGCCAATAATGGATCGGGATACAAGTCCGAATCGCGCTCAGGCAGAGCAGGAGTGCTTGTCTTGGGCATGCTACTTGAGAACCACAATTCTGGTCGTTCGAGGTCGAAGGGATCGGACCGTCCGGCAAGTTTTCGAGGATTGTTCGAGATTGTCGAATACACCGTATCGCGGTAGCTGTCAGTGCTAGGCGCCATACTCGATGGATATCGAGATACAACACCGATGCTTGGAGTACGGTATGCAGCTGGCCCGTAGGCACTCCTTTGATTGTTCCCCATTCGAGTGCTATCAACAGATTGACCTCGGGACCGGCGTATTTCACTAATATATGTATTGGACCTTGGCACAGCAGGATCAGGGCGAGGAATGGGGTCTGCAAATGGGTTGGAGTTCGAGTTTACGCCTCTGCTCGGTGGCGCCCAAGGCCCTGCTGGCCTTGAAGTTGGGTCGGCGAATGGGTCTTCTGGGATACCAAAATCTAGACCTAAACTTCCAATCCTTGGTTTTGACCTAAAATTGGACGAAAGCGATGAAGCACGACGGCGTTCAGCCGAAAGTAACAGATTACGGTCATCCATATCTAGTAGCCTGGAGAAATCCTGAGGCGTGTTTAGTTGGGCTTGCTTTTCTGACATTCCCCGGGCAATCGCGAACGGAACTGGTTCCTCCTTTGGCTTGATCCGTAATGTTCTACGAACTTTCGCCGCAACGCCGCCCCAGTAGTCCTCTATTCGGTCCTTTGCAGCCAAATGCAACGAGTGAGCTGATGCTGTAGAATTGTTTCTACTATGTGTTGGAATAGGGCCATCGAAAAATTGTGAGTTGCCCCTATTTAAGTTGACTGTTGGTCTATCGTTTGCATTTGAACGAGACTTGAAAGCAGCACCAACTCCGGCAACACCGGCGCCCAAACTTGCAACAGCGCCCCCAAACTGAGCTTTGATCTTCCGGCCTCTGGATGTCGGTCCAACAGAATCTGCGTCGATTTCATAGAATTTCTCTCGAGTACCTGTTGTCAAAGGAGTGAGTAACGAGTCTCTCTTGGCCTTTTGCCTCCTTCTCAGAAACCAAATAAGTAATGCTATCAATGCTAAAAACACTATGCCACCCAAAACACCTCCAATAATAGGTCCGACAGTAAGTGGGGGATTTGATGATATTCCACTAGAAGCAGGATGTTCTCCCGAACTTGTCGAGTGCGATGCCACCGCCGCACCGGCTGTGGAGGTATGCGATGCATTTGGTAGGTGGGTTGCAGGATCATGGGTTGAGGATGCTGATGGAGAGGGGCTAACTTCACTCTGTGCAATTGCTAACGAGGTGCTTGATGACTCCGTCGGTGTTGTGCCTTTGGAAGCTGGGCTTGCCGAAGTGGATGCTATGTTAGGATCAGTCGAGGTAGTTTGAGGTTCGGCTGACGGCGAGCTGATTGCGATTGGAACTGGGGAAATTGGCTGAGGTGGTGGTGTAGCTGATGTAGAGATAGGAATTATGCTTGAGCTCGAGCTTGAGGTTGCACTTGTACTCGATGTAGCTACCACCGGCCCTCCTATTACATTGACTGCTGTAGCCGATGCCTGGGTCGCGGTAGTCGATGTTGAGACTGCGGGTGGTGTCGAAGTTGTTGACGTGGAAACGGGGGTCGTCGAGGTCGATGAGGAGGTAGATGTCGAAGACGAAGAGGACGAGAACGAGGATGAAGTCGAAGTGGAAGTCGTGGAAGTGGATTTTGAAGTAGTGCTAGCTGATGATACCGAAGTGACTGATCTTCGGACGGCCGTACATCGTACGCCGTTTATGGATGTAATTGCAGCTCCTGCCGGCAGGTTCGCGCTGGTCGACATGGTGCGAAAGAATGAGCGACACCAGTCGCGGGAAAGGAATGTAACAAATCAGCCTTCAAGGAGATTATTTCGAGTGTTTGGCTCCTCGGCCATCAAGTCATTGTCATAATGTACAAAGTGTGTAGCGTTTGTCGTCAATTGACAAAAACCGCCGGGTATCAATACGTGTGGAAAAATTGTGAAAGCACTGCAAGAAAACGAAAAGAAGATATTGAATTGAGTGAGAACAGTAGATCCAAGGAAACGTCGAGCCAGGTTGAACACTATGATACCATGGTGTGTTCCGTAACAGTACGAGGCACGCAGTCACTTTCTCTTTCCTTGTCGCTTGGCAAGTAATCCATACTGGGTCGAGCAGGCGGATCAAGAGAAGAACCGCGAGAAAAGAGCATGAGCTTCCGTTTGTTACACTGGTTTGACTGCCCTGGGGTTGGGCTGGGTTGAGAATTGAGAGGTGGATAGGACAGGCGAGTGGAGGGTGGAGGGATGCAGCGATGCAGTGATGGACGGATAGAGGGGCCCGTTCAAAGGTTGTTGCAAATCTGACACAAGAAACGTTTGAGCGGAAGCGACGCTCGAGCCCTTGCAGCCAAAATGACGGGTTTGGAGGTCTCGATAGGTCAGATCAATAAAACACTTTTGTACCGAAAGCGGCAAGGAATGGAATGCGATTGTGAATGGTAACTCTTTTTTCTTCATTTTGCCGCTGTGACGCTCTCTAATCTGGTCGCTTCGCCGAGTGCGCTGCCTTCTCAACCGTTCCTGGAGACTGGAGTGCAACGGTGATTGGAGATCCCAGCAACATCATACCCGCCCGGACACTACGAAGTATATTTTCTGAAAGGGCTGTGGAACGGGCTGGAGAAAATACTTGCCTTCCCAAAGGACTTTACATGGCTTGAGATGGCTTCAGATGGCTTATGAGGACTTCTAGAAAGCCATCGTTTAGTGGTGGGATTTATATTGGAGGTTCCTCGGGCGCCGGCTCCTACTCGAGAACACGCGATACCATGAGCTACCCACGATCTGTGGCTGTAGATGCGCTGCATTAGATGTTCCTGCGTCGAGCTCTCTGAGCAAACAGTATCCACTTGGCCCACCAAGTGGATACAATTAATATATCCTCTTCATCTTCCTTTGGATAACTTACCATAGTACATGTTTCTTTTCACATGCGGAGTCCAGATACAGCACTTTCAAATGGGTCTAAATCAATCACAGATCACAGACAGCCCACTACTTCCGTACTAACCATTGCATCATGTCAAGTTGTCAATGTTGGTGACTCGCATAGGGAAAGTTCTAGAGCCTTTAACAACTGGGCGTGCTCATATTAGGCCCAAAGCGGAAATATTGAGTCTCTTCAGAGTTCAGACAGAGGGAGTTCGCTTCACTTCATCCCAACCCAAGTCTTGTAACCAAGTCGAGACATAGCGGTAGAGAGGAACCACTGCGATTTCTTCAAGCCTCGAGGTTCGCAGTGCGGGTCCAGCAGGTCTCTTACTTTGGTCGCCATGTTTGGCGAGTAGTTTATCTTGTTTGAACCGCAGGCCGAGCAACCTTGGCGGGATGTTTCTTCGGGCCCGGAAGAAGAAGAGAAGGAGCATACTGTCAGTGTGGTCCCACTCTTGCCTCATCTTTAATCTATTTTACTCCAGCTTGTTTCCATGCAACTGATTTGGATTGACTTGCGAAGAATCGTATCGCTAGGACGAGAGGGAGGTGTCAAGTTAATGAATAGAAAACGTCAACCTTCATCTACAGTAACCTTAACGAGCGCCGTCTGTGGATTCAGTGGGGAAACATGAGGGTCGAAAGAGAGGGTCGAAAGAAAGTTAAGGTTGTGAGATCTGTGCTGTGGTGCCATGGTGCAGTGCTTGCTGTGGCATGAATAACGTGCAACGCTCATCCCACACGGCTTAGACGTGCTCCGAATATGAGACACTGTCACAGCATATGTCAACTACCTACCTTGGAGATCGTTGACCCATCTGGGCAGCAAATCGTTCAGATCCTCGAGGAAAGTGTCTTTTCGGTTGTACATGATTGTCTAAAGAGGATTCTGCATTAATCAACCGGCTTTAATGCATATCGGTAGGAAGTCGGTAGTATTTGTCGGGAAATGCC
Organism: Rutstroemia sp. NJR-2017a BBW; assembly: GCA_002946425.1. Lineage (NCBI taxonomy): Eukaryota > Fungi > Ascomycota > Leotiomycetes > Helotiales > Rutstroemiaceae > Rutstroemia > Rutstroemia sp. NJR-2017a BBW. The sequence continues at coordinate 729,507 of NJPT01000052.1, forward strand.
CTCACGCTCTCGCGCTCTCGCGCTCTCACGCTCTCCACCAGTTCTTGTCCTAGAAGTAGTGGCCTTTCCGTTTAGCAATCCGAGGCAATCAACCCTACGCCCTTATTACCGGCTTATCCCAGAAAGCGTCCGCACTTCGTGAAGCTCCAGATGCGAGTACGATGTCCCAATACTATCCGGTCCAATGTCATTCTGATGTGAAATTCAAGCCTCATGAATTCCTGCCACAATCTGATACCGCTACTCGGCCTTCTATTCTGAATGCGAATCCCCTCCAATTGCTTTGGTCCATGTACGTGAATCCGTGATAACGTTACAACCAACAGTTATTCATGCACAGCCAATGAACGACTGCGCGGATGTACAATTGTCTAGGTCCACCGCCCGCCAATCCTGGGAAGTTGATTGGAAGAAGCGTACCTTTCTTCCGCGACAGCTGCAGCTGTTCACGCGTTTCCTGCAGCCAGTCACTATTGTATTTGGTCTTTGTATTCTCCACAACATCCGGGTAACAGTAGACCGTACTGTAGAGTAACGACAAGGAAAATTTCGGATTTCATACCCGTGGGACCCCCAGATTTTCGAGATCCAGCTCGCGACTATTTCGTACGAAGAGCGACATCGAAACACTTCATGGCTACCTCCTTCTAACCAATCAATGATTAGTCTCGACTGTTTTGCATTGAACCATTAACGAGGTGGAGATTAGAGCTTTAGGTTCTCCGGGTGGAACAAGAACAGGAACAGAACTTTGGGGAAAATTGCACCCTTAACCTCATCACCACCAATATGTTTGGTACTTTGGCACACGTTGGTAAGCATCAAATGAACTCTCTTATCCTTTCCTATATGTGGTCCTCAGTCCTCAGCGACTCCTCACATGCGCTTTCCCCATCTATTCGAGGCACCATGCTGTATGCGGAAGCCGCATGCTAGTGGCGTGAAGTCCACAAGTCAGGTCAACGATCTTACTCGCGCCTTCAATAAGAAGGCTTTACGGCTACCAGCCCGCGCTGTTGTCGATCCCCGCTACATGTATCGGTACATGAAATACTTCTGATACAGAGGGATCTTAATGATCTTAATGATCAGCATATAAGAAGAGTCATACCATTCTCGCGACATACTTCCTCTAGGAATGATAATACATGTCAGACATTCCCCGGACTTGTATAATTCATCATGCATCGATAAGTATCGTAGTCATGAGTGCCGGGCAAAAGCAATGCAACTGACTCAAGGACCATGTTCCTTGTGTCTGTTTCATATTTTTGTTGGACTTCATCATTATCCGGGGTGCTTTACTCACTCTATCTGATATGCCAATGAATTCATTTGCATCAAATCATGTTCAGAAATGCTCCAGATTCTTACTATTCTGCAGCGGCGTCAGCTACCACACCAGATGGTGCTCCTAGGAAAATTCCTCCTCCAACACCACTCACCTTTCCGTCCAGCACACCACAAGCACCAGAGCGTGTCCCACTTGGAGAGACCCCCTTAGTCACATTCATTCAAACGATTCATCGCCCAACGGACATACGGATTTCGCATTTTGAGGCATTGGGTATTCATGTGATTCCAAATGCGTCGCCTCAAGATCTTTTACCGGATGCCTCATATCTCCCTCCAGTTGAGGAATGGACCGCGATTCCCCAGGACGGTTTAGAAGCTGCAAACGCGGCAAGCAAGAGACCTCTGAACAATGGCAACAAATCACCAGGAGTGCAGACTTATTTAGAACGCCGAAAAGAACTCTCCATTGACAATACAGCCGCATTCCGTACTATCCGTCGAATCCCCGCAGCCCCCGGAACACATGCCCCTCGATTGGGAAATGCTTATGAATTCTACAAAAACCTGGAAGTGTTTTCGAGCTACTGGGTCGATACATCTTTACCTAAAGAAGCAAACTCATCACCTGAGGCTACTGAAAACGGTAATGCTGAAGGGTCAAAACAGGACACAACACCAATCCACGAAAAAACACACATTCGCACAGGTACTGGCTCCCAAACACCTGCTGAGTATCGACAAGGGCTTTTAGCTTCTTTCGTCAAACTTGTTGCTTATGACTTTGGTTGCAATGTCGCCTTTCCCCGTGTCGAACCTCGCCTACATCTCCACCCACCATCACCTTCGTCTCCAGCCTCTCACATCCCCGCTACTCTCACCATGATCTACCGCACGCCAACCGATCGAAATTCTGCCCGAGCTGGTATTGTAGAAGGTCCACTTGCGGCCTTGTCTTGTCGCTCTACAACTTCATTTACCACGCCCTTGGACAGCAATCTTGATTTAGCACGTGAAATAGTTGCTCTTCTGCTCACTGCCCAGCAGCGCAATCGGGAAGGGAAAGCCGAGAAACCGTTTGGTGATGGCAAGTGGTGGACTAGTGTTCCTCGCTGGGGTGGTGGAAAGGGTGGTCCTATCGGGAAAGAAATCGAATCTTCTCCGACACCAACTGCACCACCGCCAACTACCGCTGATCTGGTGTCGGACATCAAAGCAAGGATTGAAGGTTTTGGTTCTGGCCTAGGGTCGGGGGACAACAAGAGGCCGCCGCAAAAGAAAGCAAGGACATCGAGACCTGGTGGGACTATGCAAATCTACGACAATTATCGAAAGATGCTACCGCCATCCTCAACTTGGGATAGGAAGGCAAGATACATGGCCATTGGAAAAGTAGGCGGAGCCCAAGGAGAATGGGATGATGTGTTTTTGGTTAGTTGTATTAATCATCATATTGGATTCCTGAGGGCTAGAGTAGGGAAAGGCTTGTTGGATGAGCTCGAAGACGGTGGGAAGGGTCGTCAAGCTTTGGATAGAACGACCGTGTGGAGATCTAAATGGTATGATGTATTTCTGGCAGAGGAGCGAATCGAGGCTATGGATGTAGTATGGGGCATTATGGCATGGTCAATGAGAGATACGCTGAATGATGGCGCCGCAGAGAGGATGGATGTGGATCGATAAGATATATTGGATCTAGAAGTTTGAGTAGATGATTGGGGCAGATATTTTAGCATAAGTAAGAGGAAAGAATAGCAAAATAGAAGTTGGTGCTGAGATTCATTTTTTTTTGGTCGTTACAATCGCATGCATCGCCGGCACTGCATGTCGAAGACATTGACGAATCAAACGATTCGAGTTAAGCCATGCCGGTCGGTAGAACTCCGGTCAGATCCCCGCTAAGAGATTATATACGCGTAAATAGTTATCTCTAAACGCGTTCACCATCCATCCATCAGCTTACCAAATTCTAAAGCGGAGTGGTCGCACATCAAAATGGCCCCGCACAAGCGCACAAGATGGGAAGACGATGAAGTTGTCGCTACCGAAAGCGCAAGTTCAAGGTTGCAACATGATGAAGTGAGTATTTTCTGAGGCATTTTCTTTCCGTCTGCTATTCCGGATATGCGACAGCCTTCCCACTTCACTACCAATGATACTGACGAAGCATGGCAGCAACGAAAGCGAGTACGTGTCTCTATGCCGGAGCCATCGAGATCTCGAGTCAACGGGGACGAGGCTTCATCTAGCTCGTCTGAGGACGAAAGTGACAACAATGTGGAGGACGATGAGGACATGTCCATGCCACCGGGCACACAATACGAGATAATCCGCGATGCCGGTTTCAAACATCTAGAAAACCCCGATCTGGACGATCAGATTGCCACGCAGAGATTTCTGGCCAATACTCAGCAAATCGGGGAGAACCATGCGGCGGAGAACTCAATTATCGAGGAAGTGACGTGCATAAACTTCATGAACCACGAGAAGCTCCATGTTAAGCTGGGACCACTCATCAATTTTGTTGTTGGTATGAATGGTAGCGGGAAAAGTGCTGTTTTGACAGCTATTACACTCTGTCTTGGTGGAAAGCCGAGCAGCACAAATCGTGGAACCAGCATGAAAAGCCTGATTAAGAATGGTACCGACCAAGGAATGCTTATAGTTAAATTGAAGAATCAGGGTAACGATGCGTACCAGCCTGATGTATACGGGAAGTCCATTATCGTCGAGCGCCATTTTTCGCTATCTGGAGGTAGCAATTACAAGCTGAAATCAGCTACTGGGAGGACTATATCCAATAAGAAGAGCGATTTGGACGATATTATTGAGTACTTCCAACTTCAAGTGGATAATCCGATGAATGTTCTCACACAAGACGAGGCGAAGACCTTCATCAAAGACTCCACTCCTGCCACGAAATATCAGTTTTTCGTGAAAGGTGTCCAACTAGAACAGCTCGACAATGACTACGCCCTTGTTTCGGAAAGCTGTGACCAAATTGAAGCAAAACTAAAGGACACAGCTGATGACTATCAGATTCTGGAGAGGAATCTACGAGAAGCGGAAGCCAAACAGCAAATTGTGGAACAACATGGAGAGATGAAATTGGCGAGAAAGAAATTTGTGAGACAGCTTGCGTGGTGTCAAGTTGAGGAGCAAGAAAAAGAATTAGAGGAACGCCAGAAGAACGTGACAGAGGTTCAAGAAAAGATCGAACGTCAGGAGAGACATGTTGGCGAACGAGACGAACATTACAACGAAATGAATGCTTCGGCTGAACGCGCCGAGCAAAAGATACAACAGCTTGATGCTGAACTGTCTCCTTTGAAAGAGCAAGAGGAAGATGCCAAAAAAGAGTCAGACAAGGCACAAAAGGAAGTCCAGAATCTTCATACGTCGCATCGTGGTATTAGAGAAGAGCTTACTTCTGCAATGACTAGAGTTGACAACATACAAAAGGAGATTGACACGGAACTAAAGCGTATAGAAGACGCAAACGGTGGATCTCATGCCCGAAAGCTTGCTGAGATTGAAGAAGCTAAAGAAGCTGCTCTACAGGCTAAAAGAGCTTTCGATGCTACCCAGGACGAACTGCAGCAACTTATAGAGCGAAGTCAAGCGGCCAAAAAGGCATTCGCGGACGAGCAGGGACCGTTAGACGCGAAGAGGCGAGAGGTTGAAGCATGTGCCACACGTGTTCGAGATCTGCAAAACGAGCGTCCAAATCCTATGCTTGGATATCACCCAAAGATGCAACAGCTTATCAACAGAATCCGCGATGACCGCGAGTTTCGCGAGAAGCCTTTGGGCCCTGTTGGGCTACATCTTAAGCTCAAGGAGCCAAAGTGGTCCGACATTCTTGAGCAGGTCCTTGGCGGTGCTCTAAATGCATTTGTTGTTACGAACAGACAGGATCAGGCCAGGCTACAGGCTATTATGAACCAAGTTGGATTCCAATCCAACATTTTCATTGGCAATTCTCAACGTCTCGACACCTCCCGAAATGAACCAGACCCGCATTTCATGACTGCTCTGAGAGCATTAGAAATTGGGAATGATCTCATCAGAAATACCCTCATCATCAACCAGAACATAGAGCAGACTCTTCTGATAGAAAACCGAGACGAAGCCTACCGGATCATGCAACCTAGTTCGAAGCCAGCTAACGTCAAACAATGCTTTACTTTCAACCCACAGAAGCGAGGCTACGGAGTTCGACTCTATTTTTCTGGAAGAAATCAACAAAACAGCGCTACTGACTTTGTCAAGCCCTTTATGAGAAACCCTCGTATGGTCACGGATTCCGAAAGCCGTCTGCTGCTACAACAGGAGACATTGAAGCAACTTAAAGAAGAGGAGGCGAAACTTGCCAGTAGCTATCGTATGTTACAGCAGAAGGCTCAACAAGCCGAAAAAGCCATTCAGCAACATAGGAACAAGCAGGGACAATTCAAGGTCCGCTCTCAAAAGGCAGACGAGCGAGTTGATGCTCTGCAAGCGGAGTATGACGGCCTCAACATCGAGGATGGCTTATTGGAGAACCTCAATAAGCAATTGGAAGATGCAAAGGGTGACGTCAAAAGAAATGAAGATGATTACGGTAATGCAGCTTTAGAGAAGAAAGAGGCTAATAAGAAGGCAAGTGAAGCCAAGAAGGCCCACGCTGCAGCCAAAGCCAAGGTTACGGAGCACGAAAATCTCATCACTCAAGCGCGTCTGAAGTTGAGATTGAAACAGGATGCTCGAAGACTTGCACTTGGAGACAAGAACAGTGCGATTGCAGAACTAGAAGGCCTCAAGCAGCAAAAGGAGGAAGCGGAGGCTAAAGTGCAAAATCAAATCGAGCGGGTTCAAAACTTCACAGAGCAAGCTGCGCAGGTTTATCCTAATCGGGTATCGATCCCACCAGGAGAAACTCGAGCTAGTCTCGACGCCCAGCTTAGCAGTCTGCAAGAACAACTCAAAAAATACTCCAAACGCATCGGCGCCACCGACCAAGAAGTAGTCGAAGCGCTCGAAAAAGCCAAGCACGCTCTCAGCACCGCAAAAGAATACCGCAAGATCCTGGAAGAGCTCCTCAAACTCCTCAAGCAATCCTTCCAGCAGCGTATGGCGCAATTCCGCAGTTTCCAACGCCATATTTCGGCGAGATCGCGCATCAACTTCAATTACCTCCTCAGTGAGAGAGCGTTCAGGGGGAAACTTACGATTGATCATAGGGCGAAGTTGCTGGATGTTCATGTCGAGCCGGATGAGACGAGTAGTAATAAGAAGGGGAGAGATGCGAAGACGCTTTCGGGGGGGGAGAAGTCGTTTTCTTCGATTTGTTTGCTGTTGGCGTTGTGGGAGGCGATGGGGGCGCCGTTGAGGTGTTTGGATGAGTTTGATGTTTTTATGGATGATGTGAATAGGGATGTTAGTACGAGGATGATTGTGAGTTATGCCCTTTTTCTTTGCTATCGTCGTATTTTATATATGTACGAGAGAGAGAGAGAGAGAGAGAGAGAGAGAGAGAGAGAGAGAGAGAGAGAGAGAGAGAGGACATCGGCTAATGATTCATCTCATAAAAATAGATCTCAGCGGCGAGAAAAGCAGTAGGAAGACAATTCATCCTGATTACGCCAAAGGCATTGGGTAATGGGGTGGATATCGATGAGGATGTGCATATTCATAAGTATGTTATCCCGTTGCAGCTTTCTTTCTTTGCCCCTTGCCCCTCAAGCTCCCCTCTCTATTCACCTATTGACTTTATGCTAACGCGATTTAAATAGACTCCCCGATCCCAGAGATCCGAAAGAAAGACGCATTGATGTTATGATGGGCGGTGCATGATGAGAAGGAACCGGATGAGAGAAGCAGAAAGGAGTCAAGAGCCCCGGGATGGGACTGTGGTTTTGGTTAGGTTCTGGGTGGATGGGCCCTGTGTGCTTTTGGTGACGAATGGCGTTTTTAGGAAGGGGCATGGAAAATGGTATATGAGGAATTTACTCTAGCGGATACGGCCGGGCATGAGGGGGGCGGTGGGAGCTTGTCCTGTACATCTACGGGTGATTGTTCTAAAGGTCCTGGGGGAGGTGAAATGGTGTTCGAGAAGTCAGGTGGAGTCTAGGAACTGTACGTTTATACCTATCTTGCCATGATATAAGTGGAGGGCGGTTATTGAGAGAAGTCTCTGGATCTAAGTCATGAGTTGATACTGATCGTCGGGCTTTTGGTTAGTCGTACCTCATGTATCATGATTATAAGAGTATGCATGATACATGACTCCCGTCTATCTTTCTACTCGAATCAATGTTTCGCGCAATATTCCAACCCGAAGTGAAGTATTGTACACCGCCTTCGCGATTGCTTCATCATTCCTAATCCTACACATCGGCTCTACCCCGCCATCCCGGCCATATCTTCTCCCCTCCTCGCCCTCAAACTCTCACACCCCTGCTCCTCAAAACATTAACCCCCGCCCTGACCGTGAATCCCACCCACTCTCCGACCCCTCCCACCAGCTGTCCCAGCACCTGCGAATCCCTAAACCGTCGATCCAAGAACTCGCGTGTGTCTTTGAATCCCGCGGATCTATCTGTCGTCATGTACAGCTCCGTGGCTGCGTATATACTGCTTAGGGTGGCACGTTTCGTGTACCAGGAACTGTCGACCGAAGTGTCGCCGGATAGGAACCATATTTCGTCGGAGAGGAGATGGAGCTCGTGGAGGGAGGTGGGGAGGTTGGAGGGGAGGGTTTGGAGGGTGAGAGCCTGGGGGTTTGTTAGTTTGTGTAGGGATTGAATGGGAGGGTTTGATTAAGTGCTGATAGGCAAGTGACGGGAGAGGGTGACGGCTAGGAGCAAGAGTTGGATTGAAGCAGGGTCTGAAAGTTGAATAAAGTGTCCCGCAAGAAGCAGAACATACAGAACATGCAGAACCAGAATGAAAGTAAAGCAATATAAACATACTTCTTGTAATTTATGTATCACCTCACTATTTCCCATCAACCTCTCCCACGTCAAAGCCTTAACTCTTCTCCCGACACCCTTCGGCGGTTCTTGCCCCGCTACATCTGCCGGCGGCACAATGAGTTCTTTGTGATTCTTCAATGCTAGCCTTTGCCTGTATAAATGGTAATGCACCAGATTAAATGCTCCTTTCGGGAAAAGGTTTATCGCCGCAGGTATGTATCCCACTTCTTGCGCGCCGAGCGACAAAGAAGATAATGTGAAGCCATGCTCAGGAACATGCGGAAGCGCAGCGCGAAGGATCTTTGATTCGGTGGTGGGGAATGGGGATGTTTCGGCGTCGGTGGTGGGTCTGTCGTAGGAGTGGTAAGATCGGGGAGATAGAAGAGTGATCTTATGAAGACATTGAAATTGAGAAGGCCGCAGACGGCGAGGTAGTTGTCGGAGCGTGGGAGTGGACATTGTTGAGCTTTTTCTGTATTGGGAGGTGGTTTGGAGGGATAAATTTTAGTGGTGGTGTTAGAACGAATTGAAGCTTCAGCTAGGACCACCGGATCCTCCGGCCCGCGGAATGATCCGTGCAGTGGTCCTGCGAGTGTTTAGTGTTTAGTGCAGCCTCTCTAACTTACCGGGAGAACTTTTGAGGTACAACAACCGCCTCTTAAACTTCGTACCGCAATGAGCTCGTGACTTTTACCTGTATCGAGATCGAGATCCTAATAATACTTCACATCACATATGGCAGCATGGGGTGAACGAAGTAAGCATGTGCATTAGTTGTTCCGTAAAGCTGTGTCTTTGGTGCATTACCATTACCTTTTCTAATATTTCTCGGTCCACTTTTACCTCCCTGCAGTGAGAAAATGATACTTACCTTACACAGCATGTATGCCATGTTGTTAGTCTACTCGTTTCTTGCTGCCCAGAGTATTACTGTACCATACTTTGGTTGGCCCTCGTATGGAAGAGACGATCTGCACAAGCTCTGGTTCGGTGTGAGCACAGGCCTGGACTCATTTATATCGCGGGATATGCTGCATTGCTTTCTCATAGTTCCCCTAGGAATGCAACGGCGGTATCGTCCTGCATGTATTATGCTATCAATCTTTTGACGCCAGCTTTGAGCTGCTGTTCTCATGCATACGTAACAGAATTGGGCCACAGCCTAACCTTTCATCTTGAGCTCAATCTCCAAGAACGAAGCAGCTGAACTTCAACCAAGTAACGTTAGTTTGGGGTCGGAAAGTTGTCTCCGCGACACCTCAAACTTGATTCTGTCGTGTTACGGGAAAGTGATTCCGTCCGGCAAGCCAGCCCTGCCCTGGTGGTCGTTGCAGATTTCAGCTGCAGGTCATCAATTTTCTGGGACTCATGATCCCATTGGCGCTTAGGAGCTCCGTATCACAGATGAATACTTATTGATGGTAAGCATGCATGCAAAGGCTAGGGACGCCCGGTAAGAGAGAATGGTAGGATGTCTTTGGTCCTTGTTTATACGCCAATCGAGATAGTAGTTCGTTTCATGGGCAAGCTCGTCGAGAAGGATCCAGCTCTCCAGGGAGTGTTGCGTTCGACGTTGCAATTTTTGGAAACTTATTCATGCTGCAACTGTGTGACTGGCGACTGCAGACAGGTGCGCCAAATCCTCGCCGCGGATCGGTGTCCTGGAACGGAAGAGAAAACTTTGGTGGGGACCCCTCCTTAGCCTGCATGATATAATTGGTTTGGACAAATCAAGAGACAGACTGAGCTTCCCCATTTGAACAAGTATAAACCAAACTTGGTAGTATAACCTCTTCTGAGATAGACTAGACATTTGCTGTGACAGCGGCTGGAGATTTCATGGCGCATGGAATATTCATAAGCTTGCCCTTGGACTGTGAAGCTCCATGATGTCGTTGAAGTCATCGAATAATACTGTTGATAGGAGGAAGATTCCCAGACACAGCTACCCACGGAGGCTCACACCCAGTTGTAGCATGCGGTGTGGATACAACGAGAACAGATGCAGGATGAGCACAGAACGAAGGCGAAAGAGGATAAGCACATACATGTACGAGTAAGGCTGATTTCTATATCGGGGCTTTAGATCTCAAGCGTCGTTCTCTCCTTGCATTCGCGGTTGGACCCTGACCTTCGGACATTTGGAACCCCTTGACGAACTTGAAACGTAAGTGTACCATTGAATGCTAAATGAAATACAAACGCGTCCTAGATTGGAACCGGAGCATACCCAGATAGGGCATTCGGAGTTGCAGAGCTCAATCATACGACGTAGAGGCTAGACCTGGGCTGCGAGCTCCACTACCTACAGGGCTCCTCTCCATTCGCCATTTGGTGCCAATGGGTGGAAAGTTGGAGTGTTTAGTGATTAGCACACCTAATGTTTCCGCAAATCGTTCGTGCTTTCGGTGTTCCACTGGCGTTGGCCCTGTTGGGTCTTCAGAGCACTGCCCAAGTAGCAGCGACCCATCCCATTAACTTCAAGTCTAACCGGTTGAGCTACGTGAGGGCAGACGAGACGTAAAGACAGTAAGAAGAGTCCAAGCCCAGGAGATGCACCATTATGGAGGGGCCTTTATCCGGATTCCCACAGTTGGAGAAGGTGTAGACGAATCTGAACGGCTTCCGTCGATTTGCTGCATCTGTGCAGATGTACGATACGAGATGTACTCTGTACGATGAATGTACGAAGTACTGTACGGTGCTCGGTAGAACAAACGAAGGCCTGCGCGAAAGGAACATTAGTAACCGTCAAGCTGTGCAAACAAGGGTCAGCTCGTTTTCACGTCTGTCCTCACGCAGATTTCCTATTCTGGAAGTCAAGCATTTTAATTTTCGCAAACAATTGATAGGAACACTTCAGAAGGCACGAAAGGGCAACCTTATGCCGAGAGATAATTGCCTAGGAAGTAAGGACAGCCGGCTACTCACCAGTTCTTCCCTAGCTGCACGCCTACTTTTCCCCGTCCATGTTGGTCCCGTCCCAACTTTCATTTTATCGCGTCTCTGAAGCATCACACCTTGCAAGTTGCAACTCAATTGTGTGTGCGCGCGCGAAACAACCCAACACTCGCATCCATCCATCGGCCGTCCGCCATCCGCCTTCACTCTCATCACACCTCACTCCATTCACTCCCGTCACGCATCTCCGGAATCCCTTCATCCATCTCATCAACCCATCGCCCATCACCACCCACACCTCCTCTGCAGATTCCACCACACCATCACCCTCTCGTACTACCTCAAAAGAGAACGCAATCCTTGTGAGCCACCTAGTCGGGTAGCAGGAGAGAATAATTAAAATTTTCTGTATTTCGAGCGGCACCAAATTATTGGTCGAAGGAATAGGTAAGCAAATGCGGTCGTTCAGTCCATACCCTCCCCAACCTCATATTCACCCCTCCCATTCAATGCATCCGCTTCTTTCGAGCCTGGCGAGCCCTTCGTTACCACAGAAAGGCGCGCTTCGAACGGGCAGAACCAATCCCTGACCTGCCATCGCCCTTCCCCGTTCTTGGTAAACTCCCTTGTTGACGAAACACTGCCGTAGGAAAATTTAGAGAAAGAGAGAAATCAGCAAACAAGCAAGCAGGAAAAAATAAACAGACGCTGTGCCATTCTTCCCCTGGTTGTAGCTCTTCTTCCTACGGGTGCTCGAAGCCGCACGCAAAACCGTCGCAGAGCCTTTACTGGTTCTTTTTATTTGCCGACCAATATCAATTAACGACACTCTTTAATTCGTCGTTACTTAGCCCAAAAGAATCCTTGTGCGTAGTCACTTAGGAGTCCATTTCGTCTCCAAGCTGCAGGCTAGAGCATTGAGCAGCAGCAGCCTCCTGATTCTATTATCACCTTAGAAGTCTTCAATTGCAATAGGAACAATGGGTATGTCCATAAACAATTCCCCCCTCCATTCCTGATTTGTCAAATTCACCTTCTTCCCTATTCACTTTTATCACTATCGTTTCACGTCATTCGCGTTGAAATCTTTCTTCAACTTACCTCAACCTTTACACAAACGGAATCCCCCCACCGTCAATTATCACTCTCTTATTAAGAAGAAACTTGTTAACCATCAATCTGTCTATCTAGCTGACGACTCATACCGTCCACAAGTATGTTCAATTTCCTCAAGCCCTCTGCCTAATCCCTCCCATATCAAATCGCGCAAAAACCGCGCACCAGCAATTGAAGCTGCCTCGAAGCCTTACCAGTCCGCCGGCTTATGCCATCTCACACCCACGCGCAACATTGGTCGTAAGCTCCCAGCGAGGGCAGCGCGCCAGTGCGCTTCTGCTGAGGCCTTTCCCCCAATTGTTGGCGTAAGAACCTTGATGGTCTAACCCTGTGGTCTTCTCGCACAATACAAATTCTTCAATTATTCCTTGTCTTGTTGCCTGCTTGAGAGTGAATAGTGAATAAAGCTTACACATCACAGAGAGAGAGATCTCGTTCGCCTCGCCGACAACGCTCCCGCAGTCCCGGTCGCGCTCAACGTCGTCGTTCATATTCACCTCGCAGTCGCTCCCGTAGCCGTGACGATCATCGCCGAAACGATCGCAGATCTCGTTCACCAATGTCGGGTGCCCCAGGTGCAGGTGGTTCTGGAGGTTCAGCTTACGGTGGACAACCACATAGGACATACGAAGAGCGCGCTGCTGCTAGAGAGCAAATGATGAGCAGCCTACGGGAATCATCTCAACAAGACCGCCGTGTCTACGTCGGCAATTTATCTTACGATGTTAAGTGGCATCATCTTAAAGACTTTATGAGATCTGGTCAGTGTTCGATTATGGAGATGGGAGTTGGGGATATGGGCTAACTGGGGTTTCGGTTTCTTTAGCTGGAGAGGTCCTTTTCGCTGATGTGTTGTTACTTCCAAATGGAATGTCGAAGGTGGGCGCCTATACGTAGTTGGCTTTGAATTTTTTCCTTTTTCTCTTGGATTTTGAAGGAATGTTTGGATTGACGGATTGGGACGTTGTTCCGCGGGTCATGTAGGGATGCGGGTAAGTTATAACTTCACTTTTAAGAATTTCGCAAGACTAACCACAACAACAGCATTGTAGAATATGCCACCAGGGAGCAAGCTCAACAGGCAGTCAACACTCTCAGCAACCAGAACCTCATGGGAAGACTCGTTTATGTCCGCGAGGTATGTGGATTTTTGGCGTCCATTGAAATGGTGTGCGAACCTCCGCCTAACTTGTTATAGGACCGTGAGGCCGAACCTCGATTTACCAGTAGCACTCCATCGGGAGGCCGTGGCGGTCATGAAGGTGGTGCTCCAGGAGCACGTGGTGGGTTTGGTGGCGGCTTTGGCGGCGGTATGGCTGCTGGTGGAGGACGTCAACTTTACGTCTCCAACGTTTGTCCCCATCCTATTTTTACTTTTCGTTTGTAAACTTGTGGTATCGAGAATGTTGACTTTAGATGTGCTAGCTTCCCTACACCGTCGGATGGCAAGATCTGAAGGATTTATTCCGTGGCGCCGGTAGGTTCTTCCTTGACTAACCTAGATATTTGCATGATGTTGATACAATTATTTCCAGCCCGAAATGGTGCCGTCGTTCGTGCCGATGTCCATGTTGGTCCTGATGGTCGTCCAAAAGGCTCTGGTATTGTAGCCTTCGAGTCTCCTGACGATGCACGTGCTGCCATTCAGCAATTCAACGGTTACGACTGGCAAGGCCGCCCTCTCGAAGTTCGTGAAGATCGCTTTGCTGGGTCGACTGGCTTTGGTGGTGGTCGTGGTGGATTTGGCGGTGGTCGTGGAGGCTTTGGCGGAGGCTTCGGAGGACGTGGAGGCTTCGGCGGTCGCGGAGGCTTCGGCGGTGGATTTGGCGGACGCGGTGGAGGAGGATTCGGAGGAGGCTACGCTGGAGGAGCCGGCTTTGATGGTGGTGCTGGAGCTCCTGCAGCTGCTCCCAACCCATTTACCGACTATGCCACCTCTGGCACCGAGAGAAGCGAAATTATCTATGTTCGCAACGTAAGTTTTACCGCAAGATCTGGAACATTAATCAGGACTAACATGACACAGCTTCCATGGTCTACTAGCAACGAGGATCTTGTTGAACTATTCACCACTATTGGAAAGGTCGAGCAAGCCGAAATTCAATATGAGCCTAACGGGCGATCTCGTGGAACTGGTGTTGTTCGTTTCGACTCTGCCGAGAATGCCGACACCGCAATTGAGAAATTCTCCGGTTATCAATATGGAGGTCGTCCTCTCGGATTGAGCTTCGTCAAGTACCAGACCCCAGGTGGTGGCGACGCTATGGACACTGACGCCACCCATCTTACCCAAGATCAGATCATGTAGACCCTGATTCTACGTGGTTAGTGCGCCCTCGGTTCTGATTCGACTCTTTCTATGTCATAACATGCGAATTGCATTTATGGGGCCCGATTTTTCCTTTATTGTACTCAAAAAATGACCTCGAATGTCTCGAGGTTGAAATCTCCAGAAATTATGGATGCCTCACGCCATTCATCTATTTTGGAATTACTCTACTTTTCGTTGTCAACATGGAGGATGGATTGTCACAGTGTTTCGTTTTTTGCTTTTTGCACAAAAGTCTTCTCATTCAGAATGGTCTTAATCGCAAGTACAACGGCATTAGAAGCCTATTACGCATAGCAAATATTAGCCGGTTTTGAGATTTTGGTTCTTTGAGTTTACGCGTGGTGAGGTCCCATTGACATGTAAATCATGTCAGATATGCTCAAGTGAATAAGTGGTTTTCTATAACAACCCGAAAATAGAACAAGTATGCAGGGCGGCGGCAACTGGCTGAAGACAATTCTGCTCAGATACCGTCCTATCCCACGCGTTATTCTATCACTCAGAGATCTGCCGTGAATCATGAAACATCTTGACATCTCCCCTTGATGATTCACTTGGTAGGCGTCCTTTATGTTGCTCATAGGCTATATACTATGAATCCATTTCCCATATAAATTCCTTTGCTCAATTTGTACGTCCTGACACCTAGCAATGTGAGTCCGTTCCACACAGAAATAAAGTCGGAATACTAAAGAATTCATAACAGTGATCAACCCAGAAGCTAATACTCACTCACAAACGTCGACTTGCGAGCTCTCGAGCCGACTATTACCAAACGGCATGTGTCGAGTCACTTTCTACACCTACTCTTGCTGCAAGCGTCCATATCTTGATGCTTCGCCAAAGAGTTACTGTTCACCACACTGGCCAGCGGAAAAATGTATCGGACAATATGTTACTCACAAAAGGATCCCAGCCAATCCTCCAAAACGCATCGGTGATTGCTGGAGATGCCTTGCTAAGAAAAATGGAGTTGCTGATGTTGACGCGGAAGCTTCTCGACCAAAGCTCGACCAGGCGAAACTATATGATCCCACGAAAAACAAAGGCCTCACGTATGGGGACATTCGTGAAATGAGAAGAAGAAAGGGGAAAGGAAACGGAAATGAAAATGGAAATGGGAGACGGAGAGAGAGGGAAGGGGGACGAGGTGCCTCAATGGTAGCTTCTTGGAGCGGTGTTACCAAGCACCACAGTACTCTCACCTCAGAAAGATCTACGAGAGGTAGACCCCAGAAAATTCACGGTCACAGTAGGAGATGTAAGCCGTTCCAAGAGGCAGAGAGGATGCCCCGTTCTTCAGATCGTGACTGGAGCCAATACTATCAAGAGAAGAGCGGACTTTGGCGTCCTTTTACCTCGGATTCATTTGCAAAGTCCGAAATTCCTGTGGAGCCTACATCACGCACACAGCTCGAACCTTCTACCCAGTCCAATATCCCAAACACTCAGTGGCCTTTTTGTGAACATCAACCCATTGCGGTGCCAAATTACCAATTGCAATACGTAAATGCGCCGCACCATAACCACGCTGGTAGAGCACCGGCCGATACATCAGTCCTCCCACTTTCAGAGAAGTCTGGACAATCCATCTTCAATCCCTACGACATGTCTCTTTACTCCGACAGCATGTTACAGCCGCCACCTATTTACTGCACAAACGAAGAACCTATGGCGCTAGGATTTCATGAACAGCTTGGTGGAGTTATGAATCCTGCCGGCACTCATGGCAATGGCATGTATATGCAACAACAGCAAGAACTACACGACCCCTTTTCTGCCTCATCGGCAAGATATATTCCCTCACTGCCCATGCATGAATATAACGCTGACGTGGTTTCTACTCCTAAAATCCAGCCGAATGCCGCCCAACCCCATGCCGACCTTTCTCTAACACAGCTCGAACTTCCCGAGCCTTCCCTTGCAGAATGAACAATGCAGACACAACGTACATCTCTGCTATCATATACCCCGCTTCAACTGGATTTCGAAGCAGATTTGGCCCTCAGGTCAAGCTCTCTGCTACGCCTCCCGCACTGTCACGATGTCCTATTCTTTCATTGTCGAGTCACTAGACTGGTTCTAGACTCTTCACTGACAGATATAAGTTGTATCTCTATTCTTGTAAAATTGTTACCGGCCTATTTTTCGTTGTCAACTCTTTCACTGCTTCTGTTTTTCTAATTCTTATTGTCGTTGCTTCCTATGCTGTCAGGGTCTATTCTTGTTTCTTATTGTTTTCTATGATACCTAGGGTAACATCTCATATGTTTTTGGAGTTCCTTTTCCCTGTTTAAGGAGGAAATATTGAGTGTTGTATGTGTACTATTAGGCTCGGTCACTCAGTCGTGTTGGTTTGCTGGCAAATCTAAGTGCAGAAGAGGGGTTATGATGTGAGAGAGATGTGCTCGGAGAAGTGTGTAGAGTTTTATGAGTGGAAAGTTCGCTGTAGTTTCAATAATAAACATGTAATGATCTGATCATATTGGAAAGAAGTAAAGATAACAGACGAGCTTTGAGCTTCTGATTGCATAAGTCTTGCATTTGCATCTTTGTGGATCTATTGGTATAACATCTCTGTTCTCACCCTCTACTACAGCCAAGCCATCAGCCTGCCAGCCTGCCACTTTTTATACAAGCCCACCGCGCTCTGCTCATTGAACATAATGTGCCCCTAACCACTGGTTCAGCACTTCTCCCGGTAGGGCTGATTTGGCTCTGGCCGGTGCATCCTCTTGCTTTCCCTTAATCGTTGTGCAATCCCCTCATTTCTTATCCTCACCTGCAGCTGGCTGCGGCGCAGTAGACATCCCCATCTTCCTCTTCTTCGCCTTCTGCTTCTCCTTTGCCTTACTCCTATCTCTCTTCTTCAGCGCGCTCATCCCCCCCTTACAAATCTCCGCATACCGCAAGAAGAACCCTTCTAATTGATCTGGTTGCACCACTGTGGACAGCTTGATCTTGCGCTTCGCGCGGTCGGTTTTCGATGTGCCATTTGTGGCGCGGATGAGGATGGGGAGCGGTTCGGTGGAGGAAGCATCGAGGCCGTATGTTACTAGAGATGGAGTAAGAAAGAGCCGTAGAGGGGGGGGGGGGGGGTTGAATAGGGTATGGGAGAACAAACGGGCTTTTTGGGTTAGGAATACAGACCCGTGGTCTTTTTGACGACGGGTGTCAAAGAGTTCGGTGAGTTTTGCAAAGAACTGGGTATATGTTAGCGGTGCGCCAACGATATTCAAGTCATATTTAGACGAGAAAAGGCCCCTACCTCATCGTTGCTTGAATGCGACTCCATCGTGAAGCAAAAAGGTCTGGATCGTGCAGCTTGCTTAAACTTGTCGATTGTGGGGTGGTGAGAGGTGTGGGGTCCCTGGGCTAGTGCTGGGCTAGCGGGACAAGGCTGAAGGGTTTCGCCAGGCTATGATAAAAAAAAGTTTCGATAAGTCTGCATTTGCGATGGCGATGCGGCAGGATTTTAATTTTTAAAAATTGGGTTTGAATAATACAGAATTTTATCTTGTGATTTCTTGAATTGATATCTAAGCGATCCCTAAAATCTACCGGATTTGGTATTTCCTATCATAATGGCGCCGCCAAAAACGAAGGCTCCAAAACTTCCCAGCAGCCTTCTTCAGCAATTGGGAGTTGATGGTAAGACGACTATTGTTTTAAGGTTGAACTAGGCTTATATATACTATAGATGGCGGAGCAAGTAGTCGGGGACGAAAACGTCCGGGTCGCAAGGAACTGCGCAAGGAACTGCGCAAGGCCGAACGCCAGCAGAAGAAAGAGAAGAGATCTCAGCGGACCGGACCACCTCCTCAGAAGAGACTAAAATCGCAGCACACTAGACAGGATGAAGATGACGATGAGGACATATATAATGAGGACGAAGATGAGGACGAAGACGAAGTAGAGCAACCCAAGTCAATATTAAAGCGGACCAAAAAGGCAGATCCGCTGCCCGTAAAAGCAGATCCGAAGGCAGACTCTAACTCCAAGTCTGCGGTGAAGAAAGTCTCGAAAGCTGTGAAGGACAAGCTGGCTGAAGACGACGACGAGATCGCTGCGCTGGAGAAGAAGTTAGGTCTAAAGGGGAAGAAAAAGCTGCCGCAGTCTTTCAAAGATGATGGGCTGGATGAGCTTCTGGATGGGTTAGAAGACGACGAAGATGAAGAGGTTCAGGCTAAGAGAAATGGAAAGGCCGAGGAAGATGAATGGCTTATGCGAAAGAGACAGGAAGCGCGGAAGCGTTTAAGGGGTGGAGAGAGTGAGGAGGAAGAAGGGGAGGATGACGAGGATGAAGATATGCTTGACGAAAGCGATGAAGGGGATTTTGACGATGGAGCTTCCGACATGTCGCTTGGCGACTTTGATGCAGAAGATGGTTCCGAGGAAGGGCCATCTGAAGGAGAGGATGATTTTGAAGGATTCGAGTCTGAAGATGGTGATAATGAGCCTTCCTCAAAGCCAAAGATACGGGAAAATCCATATGTTGCTCCTGTATCTGCCAGCGCTGCTCCTTCCGGAAAATACATACCTCCCTCACTACGAAAGCCGTCATCGTCAGATTCTGAGGATCTAGTTCGTCTGAGACGACAAACGCAAGGTCTAGTCAATCGATTGACGGAAGCCAACCTAATATCTCTCCTTGGAGAGATTGAAAAACTATACAGCGCCAATCCTCGTCAGCACATGACTTCTACACTTATTGATTTACTACTCACCTCTGTCTGTGAGCCAACGTCTTTACCCGATACCCTTGTCATTTTACCGGCTGGGTTTATTGCAGCTATCTATAAAATTATCGGAACGGATTTTGGCGCACAGGTGATCCAGAGGGTGGTTGAACTTTTCGATGAACACTATGCACGTACAGCAGCTATCCATGAGGGAGCCACAACAACTGCTTCCGATGGTAGCAAAGAAACATCCAATTTGATAGCATTCTTGTCCGAGTTATACAATTTTCAGGTTGTAGGAAGCAATCTTATTTTTGACTACATCAGAATGTTTTTGGATAGGCTGTCCGAGCTAAATGCGGAATTACTACTGAAGATTGTCCGGATATCTGGTCCTCAGTTGCGACAAGATGATCCATCTTCGCTGAAGGACATTGTTACCATGCTTGGACCAGCGGTGAAGCAGGCAGGAGGAGAAGAGAAGTTGTCGGTACGAACAAAATTCATGATTGAGACTATCAATGATCTCAAGAACAATAAAATGAAAACTGGCGGAGTTGCCTCTGCCGTCACTTCGGAACATACAGTCCGAATGAAGAAGACTTTAGGATCGCTAAACAATCGAAGCTTGAAAGCCAGTGAGCCCTTAAGAATCGGACTTAAAGATATTAAGGAGTCGGATAAGAAGGGTAAATGGTGGCTTGTTGGGGCAAGCTGGGCAGGCAATGCTGAAGACGAAGATGAATCGTCGAAAATGCAGAACAAAAAAGATGTTCAAAAAGTGGATGCCGGCACCTCTGATTTGGTTCAGCTGGCGAGAGAGCAGAGAATGAACACAGATATCCGTCGTGCTATCTTCATAACAATCATGTCTGCTTCCGACTACCAGGATGCATACCTCCGGTTGATGAAGCTCAAACTTAAGAAAGTTCAGGAGCTTGAAATCCCCAAAGTTCTCGTTCATTGCTCTTCGGCCGAAAAACTATACAACCCATATTATACCCTCATAGCCAAGAGACTTTGTGGTGATAGAAAGCTCAAGATGGCATTTCAGTTCAGTTTATGGGATCTTTTCAAGAGGATGGGAGAAACAAATGATAACGAAGATGATAATCTTGGAGAAGATGAGGAACTGGATACAAGGCACATCGTCAACCTAGCCAAGATGTTTGGCACTTTAATCACAGAAGGTGCTCTGGGACTTAGTGTTCTCAAGAACTTAAATCTGAGCTACCTGCAAACAAAGACAAAGACATTCTGCGAAGTACTGTTCATCACTATTTTGCTGCAGAGCCAGAAGGGTGCTGGATCCGGGAGAGACGAAAAGACGATTTCGAACATTTTCTCAAGGGTAAAGGATATGCCTCATATGATAACTGGGTTACAATACTTTTTGAAGAAGGTGGTGAGCAAGACAGATATTGCTGGAGGAAAGGAGGAGAAGAACACCGTGAAGTGGGCTTGTGGAATTGCAAGAGATACGCTTCAGACTTTGCTTGCTGGAGATACCCGTGGCGAATAGATTAGAAATTACATAATTACAGAATCTGAAATACATTCTTCGCTATTAGATAACTAAACATGTTGAAATCTTACCAAGCTAATATCATGCTCGGATGTTCGCGGCTGTTGAACGCCACACGTGATTGTCAGCTCCGGCCCAATCCGCTTTGCCCGCCGGTCTACTCAAACGGACTTGCTGCCGCGTTCCAAAAATTGTTGACTTGCACAACAAACCTCCTCATACAAAATGCTTCGTAGCTTATTAGTGCCCAGAGCGGCCGTGAGGTCTGCTCTCAGACAACAGTCCTCGTACGTACCGACCCCACTGCTCAATTCCTGCTGGCGAATTTCCTTGCTAACTTTTTTCCGTCATCAGCCTTCCTAAGATAGTCGCCCCTTCAGGAATTGCCAACTTGGCGCGAAGAGGATATGCTACTGAAGCTGGTCAGTATACGTTGGAGCTGGGTTGAGATGGGCCGGACTAATTTTCTACAGAGGAGAAGGATCTGATCATTATTGGAGGTGGTGTTGCTGGATATGTTGCTGCTATCAAAGCCGGCCAGGAGGGCATGAAGGTACATATTTCTTGATATACGATCTACTTCCGGAGAGCTAATAAGTTGCTTCCAGGTTACTTGCATAGAAAAGCGTGGCACACTCGGAGGAACATGTTTGAACGTCGGATGTATCCCATCCAAAGCTCTTCTCAACAATTCGCATCTTTATCATCAAATCTTACACGACACGAAAAACCGGGGTATTGAAGTCGGCGATGTCAAGCTCAACTTGGAACAAATGATGAAATCGAAAGACACTGCGGTTTCTGGTCTTACAAAGGGTGTGGAGTTCTTGTTCAAGAAGAACAATGTTGAGTACATTAAGGGCACGGCTGCGTTTGCCAGCGAGCATGAAGTCAAAGTCAACCTTACTGAGGGCGGTGAGACATCGGTTATTGGAAAGAACATCCTTATCGCTACCGGAAGTGAGGCTACGCCATTCCCAGGTCTTGAGATCGATGAGAAGAGAATTGTCACCAGTACCGGAGCTCTTGCGCTAGAGAAGGTCCCAGAGAGCATGGTTGTCATTGGTGGTGGTATCATCGGTCTTGAGATGTCTTCTGTCTGGTCCAGGTTGGGAGCAAAGGTTACTGTTGTCGAATTCTTGGGTCAAATTGGTGGACCGGGTATGGATGCTGAAATTGCCAAGTCGTCGCAAAAGATCCTCAAGAAACAAGGCATTGACTTCAAGCTTAACACCAAGGTGATGGGTGGTGACGCCAACGGAGAGAAGGTCAAGCTGACCGTTGAGGCCGCTAAGGGTGGAAAGGAGGAAACCGTGAGTTGTGGTCACATTGCATTGTTAGTTCAGGACTGACATTTCGTATAGCTTGAGGCAGATGTCGTACTTGTTGCCATTGGACGACGACCATACACCGCCGGTCTCGGACTAGAGAACATCGGAATCGAGACTGATGACAAGGGAAGACTGGTCATCGACTCTGAGTACAGAACTAAGATCCCTCACATCCGTGTTGTTGGTGACTGCACATTCGGACCTATGCTGGCTCACAAGGCCGAAGAGGAGGCCGTTGCAGTTGTCGAGTACATTAAGAAGGGCTACGGCCACGTCAACTACGGTGTCATCCCCTCTGTTATGTACACTCACCCCGAAGTCGCTTGGGTCGGTCAAAACGAGCAAGAAGTCAAGGCCTCCGGAGTCAAGTACAAGGTCGGCACATTCCCATTCTCCGCCAACTCGAGAGCAAAGACCAACCTGGACACTGAGGGTTTGGTCAAGATGATCGCCGACGCCGAGACTGACAGAATTCTTGGTGTCCACATCATTGGACCAAATGCCGGAGAGATGATCGCGGAAGGTACTTTGGCTATCGAGTACGGTGCGTCAAGTGAAGATATTGCACGAACATGTCACGCACACCCTACATTGGCAGAAGCATTCAAGGAGGCTGCCATGGCTACTTACGGAAAAGCCATTCATTACTAGACGAGTTACCGGGAAAAGGGGAGGTGGGGGAGAGAGATGCTGGAATGGATATGAGCATGAGAGCCGATGACTGAATTGTGATTCCCGTGTAAGATATTTTTACAGTAAAAACATGTGCAGTAGCTCATTGTGTATGAAAGCTAGAATTTCCTCAACCGCAAATGATGATGATGACGATGATGATGTTTCCTTTGACTAACTCCTCTCCTTCTCATGCCGTGATTGTAACGAATTGTGAACATGGTGTGATGATGATGATGATGAAAATCAATCTACTTAAACATTTAATACTGAAAGATACACAAACAATCAATGAAATCAAATCCTCCATCCTAGACTAAGCCTGTCTCGGGGTGTACTATACGGTCGTCCGTGGTAGTTGCGCGGTACCATACCACTTAGGCCTCCCAGGTTTCCGAGCCATGATCCCGTGCTTAGGAGATCCATGCCACGGTAGGGACTGCATCGGCTTGGTATATAGCGGCTGCTACCGACGCCGTTGCTGGGAAGAAGGTTAGTTGAGTGGTTCGCGCGGCTGAGTATGATAGTAGGTGGGTGGATTAAGGAACGGGGAAGGGGAAGGGGAAGAGGGAGGAGGAGAAGAGAGGACGGAGGAGGAGAAGAGAAGTAGAAAGGAAGTGATACTTACAGTTGGTCTATAGGACTGGGTGAGTAGCGCCCGTAATTGCGGAGTGAGACAGTCATGGTGTCACAGTGGGGACACTCGCAAGTTGGACTGGGGTAGTTGTAGTAGTTGTCCGAAGCGCCGTATTGATATTGGTTGTTGACGCATTGTCTACACTAGAGGATGAGGAGAGGGAAGTTAGTGGGTGGATTTTAAGAGAAGATATTGATACGAGAAGATGATATGGCCTTCTCGAAAGTACATAAGGCGTTGGGTGAAACAACAATAGAGACGGGTTCAAATGAAAGAAAAGGAAACCACTCACGAGATGTGCACCAGTGCGAGGGTCATCTTCGCAGTATAAGCAGTCAACGTATGGTGTGTTGCGTGGGTAGGAGCAGGGACGGTGCATTATGCCTGTGCGTTGAGGTGAGTTCTCACATCGAACGACTACAGGATGATGCTGGTGTGAATGCGGGTACTGTTGTTGATATTGATGTTGATGTGGGTATTGATGCTGACAAGGAAGTGGTCGAGCCATCATGCAATCTCTGTCTGTAAAATTCATGGTATTGAGGTGGTAATCTTTTGTTCGGGGAAGAAAGTGCAAGATTTTCTGCTGAGAGTTTCTGTTTCTGGCTGTAGATATGAAGAGATAAGATGGGAAGTATACCGGTATTTATAACTAGAGCCGGAAAGGCAGTCTACGGATTGGAGCTTAGTCGTCCACTGAGACGTTGAGGCTTTCGTAAAACGCGGTTGGGAAATAGGGCGGAGATGCCCTCTCGAAATGAAATAGAGATTACGGTGAAAGATATTTTTCATGCGGTGAAGCATGCTGTGTCCATTTGCTAATGTCTTCACCCATTAGTAGAGGGTCTTCGATGCCATTTGAGTGACCCGAATGGTTGAAGGATGATAGCAAACATGTTTGACGTTACAGCCCTGTGAAGCCAGTAAGAGCGGAAAGTAGTCCGATGCTGGTATGCCATTGCATTGGAGTTTCTAGAACCACTTGATTCCTGCATGCTGCCTCGGACCAAGGGGCAAATTCGACCGAGTGCAGTACTTTTTGGGCTGATCTTGACGTTCTATGATAGG
The DNA here is from genome assembly GCA_002946425.1 of Rutstroemia sp. NJR-2017a BBW. Taxonomy (NCBI): domain Eukaryota; kingdom Fungi; phylum Ascomycota; class Leotiomycetes; order Helotiales; family Rutstroemiaceae; genus Rutstroemia; species Rutstroemia sp. NJR-2017a BBW. Next base: position 754,020 of record NJPT01000052.1, read on the forward strand.
GCCTCATGACTGGTTGCATGGTGAAAAACGGACGACACTACTCATCAGTGTCCGGGTTTGGGAAGTCGAACCAGCAAGAGACACAACTTGAGAAGATTATACTACCTTGATGATCGGGATGACTCGTTCGTTTTATTGGCGCCCCTATTCGGCATTTTCAGGTGATGAAACAGGTATTCCGAATGGCTGCGAGGGCGTTGGACGCCTCCATTTTGTGTGATGGCACTTTTGAGAGCCAATGACTAGAGGCTCAGCGTCATATCTGACGAATACTGGGCTTGGTTGAAAGGTCCGTTGTCGTCAACCGCACAGAACAATAGTAAGTCTGCGAAAAGGAGTTACACAGATCATCCTGACACTTCTCGCGAGCGGCGAGATGTCTTCGATCGTTCTGGATAGAACGTATAGTCGTCACTGATGGTATCATGATTCGGGAGGATATGCAGACCTGAACACTTGTTCATAGGAAATGCCATCATTCTCCTCCGGCATGATGAGGCCCTGCGAGAGCTTCAGGAGAATCCTTCGCCTGCTCCCTACTGACGCGTGTGGGAAGGGTAGCACAGATAGTGCTGTAGTTTGTAGCTGGAAGTATGGTGCGATCTAGGTACGAAAGTAAGACCACACTCGTACTCCTTTTATCACAGCATTTAGTGAAAGGCCTTACGGTTTCCGCATAGTCCACAGTTGGTGGGTTCAATTTTGAGGTTGAGGTTGTAGAGAGGCAGGATCAGCGTGATCGGCTTCGAGCTAAACTGGACAGACGCTTAGTCATCGGAAGGAACTCCTTTTGCTACACGACAAATACTTGTGATTGGCGCATGTGAAAGCTGTGGTAAGTTTTGTTGGTTCACAGCCACTGCGGGAGACGCCGCGCGAGTCCCCTAAAAACACACAGGAACTTGTACCTTACTTTGCCAAAAGTGCAAGTACAAAGAACAACTTTTTCTATGAAGGTCGATTGATTGCTTTCATCGCCCTCCTTCGTTCATCCACGACATTCGCCATGCCTTCCACAAATGTCTCTTCGAAGGACAAGATTTTATCTCGGAGACAGGTCGAAGGTCTAATCGCTGATGGCAGATCCATCGTTATCGTTGATCGGGCCATTTTGAAGGTTGATGGCTGGATGAAATACCATCCTGGAGGGGATAAGGCTATTTTGCACATGATTGGCAGAGATGCAACTGATGAAGTGAATGCGTAAGTGTTTTCCCATATACTTCTAACTCTCGGAGTCTGGCTAACAGTTTACATGCAGTCTTCATTCAGCAGAAACGAGAAAGTCGATGATGAGATACCAGATTGGCAGGATCGAAGGCCGCTGGAAGAACTTTGTGCCACCAATACAATATGGGAAATTTCGCCCGTATGTTGAAGGCGCCTGCGATGAATCTGAAGAAGAGGACGACTTCTTGAATGGAGAAACAAGCTCTGAATCCTCGAGAATACCTTCACCCACTTTCGACGAAGAATCCCATGATCTTCGAAGGAGAGTGCTTTCCGAGAAGGACAGAGCCGAATCATCTGCGTCTTCCGTATCTTCTGCCCCGGACTTGGACGACGGGATGGCTCATTTTGATGCTCTGACTCGAGAACAAATAGATTTGGATCACGCCAAATATCCCTCCTTAGACTTGGCTACACAGGATGAGATCGTTCGTAAGTATCGCCTTCTTGACCAACGGATACGTGCAGAAGGCCTGTATGATTGCAATTACACTGCCTATGCAATCGAAGCTTGCCGCTATACATTCCTCTTCTGCATGTTCATTATGTTCCTACGATGGGAGTGGTATGGAACCAGCGCTGTGTTCCTTGGCTGTCTTTGGCACCAATTGGTGTTTACAGTGCATGATGCTGGACATATGGGTATTACCCATGATTTCACGACAGATACTGTTATTGGCATTCTGATCTCTGATTTCATTGGTGGTCTTTCTATCGGCTGGTGGAAAAGAAATCACAATGTTCACCACATAGTAACGAACTCTCCTGAGCACGACCCGGATATTGAACACATTCCATTCTTCGCCATCAGCCACAGATTTCTCACATCTCTTTTCTCCACCTACTACGAACGTGTCATGACATATGATGCATTTGCAAGATTTGTGATACCTTATCAGTCATACTTGTATTATCCAATTCTTCTCTTCGGCAGATTCAACCTTTATCGTTTATCATGGGAATATCTCATCCTAGGGTTAGGCCCAAAGAAAGGCCCGGCATGGTGGCACAGATGGTTAGAACTGGCAGGGCAGGTTTTCTTCTGGACGTGGTTTGGTTATGGGATTGTCTACAAGACTATTCCTACAGCCAGTCAACGCATTCTATTTGTTATGGTTAGCCATATGGTTACCATGCCGGTTCATGCTCAGATTACCCTTTCGCATTTTTCCATGAGCACATCGGAACTTGGCCCACATGAGTCATTTCCGCAGAAGATGCTCCGCACTACCATGGATATTGACTGCCCACAATGGTTAGATTTCTTCCATGGCGGCCTGCAATTTCAAGCGATACACCACCTTTTCCCCAGGATGCCTAGGCACAATCTTCGCCGTGCTCAAAAGCTTGTATTGGAATTCTGCAATGATGTAGGCATTCCTTATGCTCTGTATGGGTTCGTGGATGGAAGCAAAGATGTTATTGGGAGGCTTGAGGAGGTTGGAAGACAAGCTGCAATCCTTGCAAAATGCCAGAAAAGTATGGCCGAGAAAGGCGAAATCCTCCATGGACACTAGATTTGCTCTTTTCCGCGTTAGAACACACCTAAGCAATCCAGACTTTTTTTTCAAGAACATATGACATGTTAAACTAAATCAAGGAGCAATGAACCCAGAGTCTTGTCTTTTTGCCTTTCTGTGCACTGGCATTATACGCGAAGACTCATTGATCAATTTCAAGAAAGGTTCAAGAGGGCTAGCAGTGATTCTTACATGCACTGCAGGATTATTGGATGCCCTGCCCTTCCAGCCACGGTGCTTGGTTCTATGATGATGTCTAGGACCTCGAATAATGTTTTCATTCGAAGTTGAGATCACGAGCAAGATCAAGCAACCTATGCTTCTGGCTCTGCTCAAGCAGACTCGACGGACACCAACGATCGCCAAATCACTCACGAATACAAGGAGCAGGGGCGAAGGAACGCCGATAACGGGTGTCCAGCTTGTACTTCTCAAGGGCTTTGTGCTCGTCATGCAACTCTTTCGGTATGTAAGTAAACTGGCGGAGGGACAATACAACTTGGCACGGCAGGTTGAGTAAAGGGTGCCTTCCATCATTGATTGGGTATTCCATCGATGATCATCTCTGCAGGCAGGTCACTTGTACACTGCTATGTTGTATTCAGCTTGCTAGCCTGCTTGATTCGTATGGGCATGAGAGATAATAAATTCTTTGATGTCGTAAAGGCAAACATGGTACCTCACATCCCTGCCTTCTTCTTTCACAATTAAGTTTAACTCGATAGTTCATGCCATGTGCATGAAGGCCGGCACGAACAAGATCACGCCAAATAGATCTTTCATTGCCCTCAGATCTTCTTCGCAAAAACCTGGCTAAGTAAAATGCACGATGCAATCGTTGGATGTCGAATGAATACAGTCTGGCCGCGGTAACACCGGGTTGGATTTGCTTAACTCGAATATACTCGTTGTTGCTCGGATACGTAAAATGGTTCTCTCACAAAATGGTTGCATTTCCGAAGATATAATATGGCTGAATGCCGAAATATAGACCTCTTGTAAAGTCGATAAATACTAGGTAAAAGTTATATATAATCGTATCGGCATGAATCCTTTGTGATGAATTTTACGGAATATTAAATTGTGATTGGTCAAAAGCCGCATGTTTGTCGTTTGTTGTGCTGTAGAACTTCGTCATCAGGCTTTCCTGCCTCTTGAAGTTCCCAGGAAGTCGGAGGGTCTCACAACAATCAACCGCCATTGGGTCCACAACTTCAGCCTCACCCACGACCCTGCTTCTTTACCTTACAATACACCGCACCTCACAGCACAGCACAGCAAACTTTGCAATACAATACATGCGCATGTGCTCGAGGAGGATATTTTCAATTCAATAACTTGCGCCCTTTTCCGGCAAACTCTATACCATTCACTTCATCGCCTGTTTCATCATTATCACCACTCTCGTATTCATATCCATCGAGGTTTCTATTCACCTAACCCCCCATTCATGTGATCCTAATTCCTGTAATTCCGCCTCGGATCACGACATGGAAAGGAAGACTTGACAGAACAAATTCATTTGGGCAGTCTTCTCAGATGATATGCGATATTCGCCAGGATAATAGCTCAAGATGGATCAAGGTATCCAGCGTGCTCTGAATGATAAGCTATACGACAAGCGGAAAGTGGGCGCATTAGAGTAAGCTTCAATATCATCTACGCGGAGTCCACAGAAAACGTACCATGTTGACAATATCTGTAGCCTTGAAAGGGTCATTCGAGATCTTGCTGCAGCCAAGGAATTCGACCGGATCAAAAAAATCATCCAACAATTGTGTAACGACTATGCCTACGCCGTCCACCAGCCCCATGCCAGAAACGGCGGTCTTATAGGACTTGCCGCTGCAGCTATCGCCTTGGGCCCAGTACGATATCAACATCTTTCCTGAAGTAGAACTACCGATACTGATGTGTTACACAGGACCTCGCCAGATATCTCGATGAAATCGTCCCTCCAGTCCTTGCGTGCTTTACAGACCAAGATGCTAGAGTACGGTACTATGCGTGCGAAAGTATGTACAACATTGCCAAGGTGGCAAAGGGTGAAGTTTTACCCTATTTTAATCATATCTTCGACGCTTTATGCAAGGCAAGTCAAATTGTAGAGCCTCCTAAATCGGCTTTCGAGCTAATGGCCGAACAGCTGGGGGCAGACTCTGAGCTCTCAGTTAAAAATGGTGCAGAACTTCTAGATCGATTGATAAAAGACATAGTCTCCGAATCTGCCGCTACTTACGTATCAATTCTACATACCTCTGACGATTCAATGTCGGATTCCAAGGAGGAAACTCTCGAAGATTCCGAGGATCTTCCCACAGCCTTCTCCTTGGCTCGGTTCATCCCCCTTTTGAAAGAACGTATTTATGTGATAAACCCCTTTACCCGTACCTTCCTCGTGGGATGGATTACTTTGCTAGATTCTATCCCGGATTTAGAGCTTGTTTCTTTCTTACCGGAGTTTCTAGGAGGCCTGTTCAAATTTCTAAGTGATCCCAACCGTGATGTTCACGTGGCTACCCAAGGTGCGCTTGAGAGATTTTTGAACGAAATCAAGCGAATATCACGCATCAAGAAAGGTATTGAAGAGAGCCGAAAATCACGCAGCGACACGAAACGAAAACGATCGGGGTCTATGGACAGCGATGGCTCCGAGGCTCCAGATGGAGGTGCGGACGACGATTCAGTTATGGACCCTGACGATAAAGACATCAGTAGCGATGATGACTGGGTCCCCGGCCAGGATGTTCATGTAAATCACAAAGAAATTTTAGAAATTCTTACAGCAAACTTGGACGCCCCATTAGGTGAGGAGTATACAGCTTACCGAATATCTGGGTTCTTAGCTAACAGTGCGTAGAGGAGGATAGCTTGCTTGAGTCATTGAGGTGGATTGTCGAATTCCTCGATATTTGTCCCGAGGAAGTTCTGCCATTTGCTCCTAAAATCCTAGCTCATCTTCTCCCTGCCATGGCAAGTGGAGTGGAGACCATTCGACAGGCCGCCGCCCGAGTAAACACATCTTTGATGGATTATGTTGTGTCCCTTTCAGACGAAGGCGCTACCTCAGAAGTTCCGTCTTCCATTCCCTCTCGATTCCCCAGTATGAAAGAAACCAACCCCACCGAACGAAGGGACTCTTCCGCTACTAACCGCGGATCTCTGTCAGGGTCGCGTGAACTCGACAAGCGGGAGACAGATGTACAAACTCCGCCACCACCTGCTAGTAAAGCGCAAACGCCTACTCCACCAAATCAGCCTCAAGTCGATCTTGATTATGCTGCTGCCGTTAGCTCCCTCACACTACTATTTTTGAACGATCACGAGGCAACGAGGGTTGCAGCTCTCACATGGTTACTTATGTTACACAGGAAAGCTCCGAAGAAGGTGCTTGCTTTCAACGACGGCACTTTCCCGGCTTTACTCAAGACGCTATCTGATCCTGCGGAAGCTGTTGTTACTAAAGATTTACAGCTCCTTTCACAAATATCAAGAAACAGCGAGGACGACTACTTCACGTCGTTTATGGTAAACCTACTTCAACTATTCTCCACTGACAGAAAACTACTCGAGACACGAGGCAATCTAATCATAAGGCAACTGTGTGTAAGTTTGAGTGCAGAAAGGATATATAGGACACTTGCGGATTGTATCGAGAAGGAAGAAGATGTTGAATTTGCGAGCATTATGGTGCAAAACCTCAATAACAATCTGATTACCGCACCAGAACTTGCAGAACTTCGAAAGAGACTTCGAAACATCGAAAACAAGGTTCTTAAAGCTTTCGGTTATCGAGATTGGTCTCTGCTGACGTTAATTTAGGATGGGCAAACCTTCTTCGTTGCACTCTTCAGGTCTTGGTGCTATAATGCCGTGGCTACCTTCTCCCTATGCCTTCTCGGACAGGCCTATGAACAAGCATATAATCTGCTTCAGATATTGTATGCATAGATTGTAACTGATCTGTGAAACGTGCTAATCATTACAGTGCCGAGCTCGAGATGACAGTCAACATGCTCATCCAGATTGACAAGCTAGTACAACTGTTGGAGTCTCCAGTATTTACATGTAAGTCAATCACATCGAATTTCAACCGCAACTGATTCATGATCTTAGATCTACGTCTCCAACTACTCGAACCAGAGAAATATCCACATCTCTACAAATGTCTCTATGGTCTTCTTATGCTGCTTCCGCAATCTTCAGCCTTCGCAGCATTGAAGAATAGACTAAACAGTGTCAGTGCAATAGGTTACTTACACATAGCACCCCGAGCGTACGTATCTTCTTCTCGTAATAACAGTGTAGCCGACGCGTTTTCCACGTTTGCTCTCCATCAGCGTCAAAAGAGTGGTACAGAAACTCATGCTTCTTCTCCTTCATTTAGCGTGCAGGCCACTGCAGGGCCGTCCAATTACGACAGGACTAGCAGACTGAAAGGTGGAAGGGAGGAAAGCGGGATTAGATGGGGGGAGTTGCTGGAGAAGTTTAGGAGCGTGCAGGAGAAGGCAAGGAGGGCTAGGAGACCCGGTGGAGATATGGATGATGGGTTGGGCGGGTTTGAGACGAGGATGGAGGCGGTTGATGGGAGAGGCTTTAAAGATCTTACGAGGTTGCCGGGTCCGCCACCTCAGCCGATTAAGGAACCTACTGTGTCGATGCCTGCTGGTCCGCAACATACAAAGTCGAGGAGTAGCTTAGGGAAGTTTGGGAGGTTGGGAGGAGCTGTTGCGGGTGGTAGACCAAGGAAGTGATTGGAGATGGGGGGTATGCAAGTAGGAGCGTAAACTGAATTAGACGTAAGAGAGACTAGGGTCATGGACACTTGTGAATTCACGGTTTTCAATTACCAACCTATGGCAGCAAAAGATCTTGGTCTAAGTGGATCACTCTTACATGAAGGCTTCATTTTAGGGTGCCGGCATACTCATGATGCCGTGATACTCTCCCATGTCAGTCCTAGAGACGCAGCTCACTACGCAGCCCAGCCAATTCATGTCGATACGCCAGCACCGTAGCTTTCACTGCACACTTCCCTTCGGTGCTCTTAAAATGGGGGTATCTTTAGTTACAGAAACAATCATCCCTTCCCCAACCTTGGCATCATCTCTCACGTGAGCCTCATTATTCGCTACCAATCTGTCAGATTTCCTCCACTAAAGCATAGTATTCCTTCATACTTGATGGATGATCTAGAACCTCTATTAACCGTATAGCCGACCTATAACTACAAACAGAAGCCCTTAAAAGTGGCATTTGCCATGGTAGCAGTGATGGGTAACATAATATCGGTTTCACTTCCCAACAACACAGATAGATAATAGAGTGCATGGGTGGCCCCGTTCAATTATAAGCAAGTTGCAGTGTAGTACAATTTACTGCCACTGACTTGTATTGAGGTGTTCTGGAACATAGGGACTGCACATATCCTCTGGACAGTTGCTTCAGGGTGGCTCTGGAAATTCTCGGCAATTCACCGTCGTCCCTTCTTTGGGCTCTCCCGCTCCACTAGCCCTTCAAATAATCCATCTCTCTCTCGTGTCAGATCTCTCAGCTCCATTCTCAAGCTTTCCAATTCAAGTCTGGCAAGATCTGTGTCGTGCGGGAGGCCATGGAATGCCCTGACTTGGGATTCTAGATCCTTGACCTTTTCAAGCCATCCCTTGAATTTGTCCTCTTCGGCCTTAACGACTTGGACTGTGAGCTTGGGTGTTGAGCTGTCGCTCGAAGAAGAGAGCGCCGCTATGCGATCCTGGATTTCTGGAAGTTTGCTAGCGAGAATTTTGCTCTTGCGTTGAATATCAAGAGTCTGTTTTGGGATGTCACTGGCTGCTTCATATTCAGGAGATTCAAGCGATTCGCGTAAGGAATTGAGACGCTCGAACTCAGCATGCAGAGCTCGTTGCATGACATACACGCGTTCTGAGGCTTGAGCTAGGTTAAAGGAGGTGGTTTGTAATTCTAGAAACTTCCGGCCAATGGCTTCGGGTGAAGGATGCGAAATATTGAGGGTCGTTGATAGTTGTGCCAGTGTATCCAGAGAAGCTTGACCCTCAGGTGAGAGTGAGTCTTCTAGGGTGTGTAGAAGTTCCGTGTTGGGACTATTCGAGATAGATCCCTGAACTTCAGCAAGAGCATTCTCTCGGGCACGAGCAAGAAGCTCCTGCTCTTCATCAGCGGTCTCATTGGCAGCCGCTAGTGCAAGGAGAGCTTTAAGAGTAGCGGGATTTCGTTCAAAGACCGGGATAGCTTGGTTCGCGAATTTCTGTGATAGCCAAGTATCGATGTATGACCAGTCTTTTGCTGCAGCACGTTGTTGCCGGGCGACACTCGGGGAGAATATGGTTGCTTGAGAAAGGTGTGACATGATTCTTTGATGAGTAATTGCACTCACGCAGTGCGATGAACTTGAATTATTTTGTTTGAGGAGCAGCACAGGGGTAGGAAAAGAATAGTAAACAGTTCAATCGTGGCATATGCAAGGCTAGAAGGTTAAGCGCAAGGCTGAAATATTTACAAGGATTGTGGGGTAACCGGATCTGCAGCCGAGATGCGCCGTGCTGCCTCAAAGCCGAATCGAGTGCAGAGCGGAAAAGGCCACCTAATTCTCCAACTGCTCCCTACATATTCAGCTTTTTGTTCACTGCCCTCATGATTCCATAGATTTACTTTCTCCATTCTTTACCAAGTGCATTCATGCTGCTTTAAATTCTCTTTCAAGTTGTCACTGACATCAATTAACTACCATTCATTATGATCGTCAACGTCAAGTTATCTGCTTTGGCATTTGCCGCCACACTCTTATCCTCCAGCACGTTGGTAGCCGCCCTTTCTGCCAACGACATACCTGCAGATACCCCAATTTCGTCTCTTCTAGCTTCAGCTAATGCGCATCTTGCCAAAGGCGAGACGAACGATGCCCTGACATACTACGATATCGCAATTGCGCGCGACCCGTCGAATTACCTCAGTCACTTCCGTCGCGGCGCTGCCTACCTCTCACTTGGTCGAACAGCACAGGCTACAGAGGATTTCGAAAAAGTCCTGTCGATTAAACCGGGTCATGAGCCGGCACTATTACAACGAGCGAAGATCAGGGCAAGAAACGGGGATTGGGAAAATGCGAAGAAAGACTACGTTGCGCTAGGCTCATCCCATGGAGCTGAAGAAGAACTCGCCAGCTTGGTTGAGGCTCAAGGCGCAGCTTCTCTTGCAGTAGATGCGGAGAAGAGTCAGAATTGGGAAGAGTGTGTGACGCAAGCTGGTGTTGCGGTTATGGTTGCTGCGAAAATGTTACCGCTTCGCAAGACAAGGGCGCATTGTCGATTTGAGCGCGGCGAAGTCCAGGAAGGCATGAGCGATCTCAAGCACATTCTGCAAATGCAACCTGGACTCACGGATCCCCATATTCAAATATCGGCAATCAATTTCTACAGCCTGGGAGAGTTGGAGCAAGGAATGGATCAATTGAGAAAGTGCCTGCATTCTGATCCGGATTCGAAGACCTGCAAGAAGCTTTACCGAAGAGAGAAGACGATCGATAAGACTCTGTCGCAAGTGAACAAATACTTTGATAAGTCACAGTTTTCTAGTGGCGTGAAGTTACTTGTTCCTTCAGGAGAGGATGCAGGGCTGGTACAAGAGATCAAGGATGATGTGAAAGAATGGCGTGAGGCTGGCACAATACCTGCGAATGCTCCAAATCACCTTGTCACACGGGTGGTTGAGATGGTTTGCCAGGCTTATCATGAGGTATGCTAGAACACCAAAATCGATAAAGAACCTACTAACAAGCTATAGACTAAAAGCAAGAAAGCCGTTGCATTCTGTGACGAAGCCCTTACGCTCAATGAAAACTCTTTGTATGGTCTTCTGTCCAAAGCTCAGCGCCATATGGAGGCGGAAAACTATGAAGCTGCCATATCAGCTCTCAATACTGCGAAGGAACATCACCCCGAGGCCAGGCAAATCAATGAACTTTTGCATACTGCCCAAGTTGAACTAAAGCGCAGCAAGACAAAAGATTACTACAAGGTTCTTGGCGTGCCCAAGGACGCGGATGAGCTACAAATCAAGGCCGCGTATAGGAGAATGATCAAACAACACCACCCCGATAAGGCGCACAAACTGGGTATTAGCAAAGAAGAGGCCGAAAAGAAGATGGCGTCTGTTAACGAAGCATATGAAGTACTGAGCGACCCCGAATTGAAGGCTCGGTTTGACAGAGGGGATGATCCAAATGACCACGAGCAGCAAAGGCAGAACCCGTTCCAAGGCGGTCCGTTCGGAGGACATGGCGGTGGATTCCCTTTCCAACATGGCGGCGGTAGTCATGGCGGACAGCAGTTCAACTTCAAATTCGGTGGAGGCGGATTCCAATTCGGTGGTTGATCACTTCAATCTGATTTTGCGTACAGGCGTTGGTGAGGAGTTTTACGTTGACGGCGATTCAACCAATGCAGTTTATTTTACCACTGTGAACTTTGTAGATAAGCAGATTACAAATTTCATGTGTGTCTTTTTATGGCAATACTAGAGAGATATCCCTTCAATCATTCAATAAGTAATATGTTAAATTGGCCCATCGAGTGATTCAGATTGTCCTGAGATCTTCAAGGAGTGGTTTACCCTATAAGTCCAAATCCAATACAAGGCTCCGCAGCCCCGCCGAGAAGCGGGCACTAGAAGGTCAACGCTCGTGCCCTCGGGACTTTGATGCGCACCCGGATATGTAACAATAAACTTCGCAAGCAACACTTTACCACAATGTTTATTCAGTGTCTGTGTTGATCGCGACGCTGTGAATCGCATACTAGTCATTCTATTCTGTGTGCGCAGTCACTCTTTCCTCGGCGCCCATTGTATATAGGATTCCGTGATGCTCTTCCGATAGCACGAGGAACTTCTTTCGAGCTAATCGCCATGGATCAAATTGAGGTCGCCTACACTCTGGATAATGAACAGCAATTCTGGGACGGTATGGAGTCGCACCGCATGCAAATTCTCTCCGGTATATGCGCTAATTCTCTGAGCCAGAAATCGACGACATCGTTTCGGCGAATTGCGCGTCACATCAATTGATTGACAATGCGCTTCGATCCTATCTTCAATTCACAACCAACTTCAAAGACGAGTATCTACCTTCAGAATTCGAGGTCGCAAAATGTCTACACAAGCTGATGCAGAGCGAGCTCTTTGCCGCGAACAAGGACTACGTAAGGACACAGATCGTTTACAGTCTTATGCAGGAGGACGTAGCGGCTACTCTGCATGTGATTGCAAGTTTCCTGCTGTTTGATGGGCGCAGTAATGAAGCAACTTTCGAGATGATGAATAGGGAAGGGTGCTTCCCCAGGCTGGTCGAGTTGATTAAGAAAGGGAAAAGGGACGACCCAGGTCTACATCGGTTGCTGTTGGAAGTCCTATATGAAATGTCGAGAATGCAAAGGCTTAGCACAGAGGATCTTGGCCAAGTTGATGACGAGTTCGTCGCATACCTCTTCCAGATCATTGAAGAGCTCTCAGATGATGTTGATGATCCCTATCATTATCCTGTGATTCGAGTCTTGGTAAGTCCCAATGCATGACTGATATGTCCATCGCTGACAATATTTCCAGCTGGTTTTAAATGAGCAATATATGGTCGCATCCACATCCGCACCAGATAGTCCGCATTCCTTGACCAACAGAGTTATCAAGCTGCTCAGCCATTATGGATCTTCGTACATGACTTTTGGGGAGAATATCATTCTTCTACTGAACCGCGAGACGGAAACATCGTTGCAACTTTTGATCCTGAAACTGCTCTATCTCCTTTTCACTACTAAAGCTACCTACGAATACTTTTATACCAACGACCTTAGAGTCCTTCTAGACGTCATAATCCGCAACTTACTCGATCTTCCAAATGAGCTAGTATCTCTCCGTCACACTTATCTTCGCGTTCTCTACCCGTTACTTGCGCATACCCAACTACAACAACCACCGCACTATAAAAAGGACGAGATAGTGAAGGTTCTAAGCATACTTAGCGGTTCAGGTAACGCACACTGGGAGCCAGCCGACGAAACCACCGTCCGATTAGTCGAGCGAGTAGCCAAGGTTCCCTGGCTCCGAGACGACGATATCAGCGAAGGCGAGGTCGCTAGAAAGCTACTCGGTATCAGTCTCTCCCCGTCTCAGACTGGAAGTTCGGTGAGTGTCTCGGATGTTGCTGCTGTGACGGAAAAGCCCGGTGTACAGACACCAAGCCGGAAAGCAGAATCCGAGAACGCAGCGCATGGGGAGGCACCTGCCGTAAGCGAGGTGTTGCCGGAAAAGAAGAAGCGCGCTTTGCCTCCTTTACCTCCGACGGTACGTTCCAATGGTGCGCAGAAGAAGGTTCCTCCCAAGACGCCCCCTAGGAGAAGAACGCGGCTCAAGGCTATGGTCACACAAGCACCTGATTCGAAGGAGGTAGAGGAGGTATAAATACAGGAGGGGGAGGTTGTTTTTCTTGCATTATGGGCGACCTTGGAGTTATGGTAAGACCATGGAATGGGCTATGGCTCTGCATAGATGGCGTTAGGCACCGACACAGGAAAGGTGGGCTCAATTACCCTGCGTCTGCTTGTATATACATAGCTGTGGTAGAGTAGGCAATTATTCTTATCATTAATATAATAGCACTCAGATGAACTTAAGAATTTGGTGTCCGTTGAGCCAGCCACAGTCTCGCGGATCAATCATAAGGGTTGAGGTCCTGGGATCTTGTTGTGCGATATATCCTCAAGCGCCATACTTTTCAGACGCCTTCCATTACAATCCCGTACACATGTTATATTGCTCCAGTTCTGAGAAACTAAGCGTTTCTCAGTTCATCCGAGATCCATGATCTGCCTGCGGATCTTATGCTACACTCTGAAGCCCTTCAGTGAGGAGATATTGACAGTGCGTCAATAGGTTCCTCGATGTTGCAAAAAGGACGTTTATTTCTCAAGTGACCTAGTCATGCTAACGGGCAACGTCACACCAATTCGGGCCATAACTGCGTTCAGCAAAAAAGCGGGATGTTAAAGATTCCAGCGTGTGATTTATAGTTAGATGACCTCTCTGGTGCTGAAATGATAGGCCGACGACAATTTTCAAAGGAAATTTGGACAGTAAAAACATTATAATGGCCTAGAGTCTTTATGATATCCATCTGGCAACAACAATCAGGTGCAATATATGATCCCAAACCGGCTTGTTCTTAATAAGCTGAAGAGAAGACTGCCCATTAGATCGAATTGCGATGAAGCGAGACCATCATATGGAAGATGACCTTACCACTGGATCAAGTGCCTTACAAATATCCATTCACCAGGGAGACAGACGTGGCATACTCGTCCACACAATCATCTTCTTGGGTGTAAGTCGACACTGAACAGCTACGCCTCACTCGCTGGTGTCAAGTCAATCTTATGAGCTCCTAGAGCCATCTCGTTCGAATCCGGAGATGGGAGATGATGGTGCTGCCTTCGTGCTTATATATGTCATGACAGTGCCTCGAACTGCCTGATACTGGCGCGTAGTCCATCACTCCACAAGTCATGGCAGATTTTTTCCCCAGAGGACCTTTTTCCCCCAACGTTTATCTAACGCTTGGCCGACTTGTACTATCTGCTTCTCATCTTAAAATATCCTTCAACCCCAGGAAACGCGAGCAATACACCAATATGGCTAAGTACTTGCTGCCAGAATTGTCGACTTCAACTATTCTGGATACCAGTGCATGACAGGGCTTCACAACACCAAGCAAATTTATGCGGCAGCTGAGAACGTCGACCTTACGTCTCCAGCATCGTCTTTGTATGGAAGGGTGAATCCAGACGAAAGATCCTCAGCAGTCATCGTGGAGGTTGCTGTTGGTTTGCAGGTGCAATTTCTGGGGCGGGTATGAATGAAGGGGTTATGACCGAAATCTAACGCATTTCACAATCGGGCTAAGATAGAGAAGATCTTCCTTACCTGAGACATCTATTGCTTCCAGAAGACTGAGTCTCGCGGATGAGTATTCCGATCCCTCACCTTCAACGTTGCAAGTCAACGCACTAACACTATGGTTATAACCCACAATGCAGGAATGCAACTGGTTGGTACATGAGTTGATCATCTAAACAACACAGCGGTGATGCTCGCGCGTCTTCCTGGTCAAATTTCTGGAAGATCTTGGGTAGGCATCATGTATGGCGAAGAGCCTCTTTGAGGCCGGCTACCTTGCACTGTTGCGAAGGATGAATCCGAGCATAGTCGACTAGCGAGTTGCTCCATGCCATCTATCCTAACAGCTCACCTTCTCTCTCGACTCAATCGAACTCCACGGAGGAGGTCTTCATCGCGTACTGCCACTTCATAGCTCAAAACACCACCCCACGATATGACTTTGAATTATGCACTGACGTATACAGCATTCAATTAGCATGACTTTAGCGATGGATAACTTTCCCATTGTACCGTGCATTAGAATGAAAACTGCACAATACAACAGTTTCAATGCGTCAGGGGTGACTGCCTGCATTTCGGAGCTCCGTCACGACTGTCGGCGGCGCCATCACCCACACTGGATCAATGACAGCAGCAGGAGGCTCAGCTGCAGGAAGGCCAGCTGCATGTCCAGATTTCTGGGGATATGATGTGCATATGCAAGTCCGACTCAATGTCTCGACGATGAATAAGGATAATCATAATTTGTGCAGCATATGGGAAACCATCAAGGTTGTGCCGTGAATACCGATCAGTTCTGTATGAGTGGATAAGGGTATGGATGACACAGACCAAACGACTAGAAAAAGATGAGAAGGTTGAGAAAGTTCTTTCTTCTCCATTCTGTGGAGCCGTGGAACCTGGAACTTGGAACTTCGATAGTGATCTTTGATCAGTCGACGAAAGAATAGATTTCATGTCTCACCCGGCACCGTCAATGTACAGTTACCCGCGCCGGCGAGGTTCTGGAGCATCCTGACTCCTTTGCCTCGTGACTCTGCTCGTAGATTGTTGATTCGGGGTAGAAGAAGTCTCGAAGCTATTTGAGCTTCTACTAAAGTATCACAGACTAAAGTAGGAACCATCAGCGCCGTCGCCCATTCGTTACCGGGAGATCAGCGCGCTAAGCCGCATTGAGGTTCCCCGTGTGGAATGGCTCGATTAACCCTTGCTGAGCTCATTCCAAAATCGTTAGATTTATGGACCGGAATTATTATTCGCGCGGAGCTCTAGATCTGCATTGGGACGTAGTCTGCGGTAGATTGGTGGGTTGGGTCGATTGCAATTTGTCAGATCTCCACGGAATGGATGCGATGGATGGGATCGATTGTTGGTGAAGGTGAAGTGCTCTTACGTTCGTACTTGCTTGCTGACTGAAGGACTCCTTGCTGCATTGCGCATACCCCTCCTCCGCCTCCTTTTGTTGCGTAAACGCGATATATCCGTACTGCGCAAGCACCAGCAGATGTTTGCTACTCTCTAGGAATATGTAGGGATCTGTAGGTGTCTGCAGGTATCTGTCGGTGTCTGCACTCTGTAAGGATCTATATACTTCCGTAGATGGGTGAGGACTCAGGACATGAACTTCTGATTCTGAAGCCATAGATAATGAACGCCCATGTCGCCGATAATGAATGTTGGAGCTCCTCTCCTATTCGTTCCCCACACAAGTGCGATTTCCTGCTTTTCCTTGGCTAACCCGAGTGAGTCGTGATGGACAATGAACATCCACTGATCTGAACTCTACACTACTCTGTATGAATGGTTGGGTACTTGTTCAGCCTGCAGACCCTGTTTGATGTCCCAACGTGGAAGGGAGAGGCAATTCGGAATGGGAGAAAGGTCGAGCTTGGGCTTGGGTTTTTGGGTCGACATGTCTGTCTCCCATGGCACGCAAGGAACAGGGAGTGAAAAGCAAGCAGCAGGGAGCTGAGGGCAGGGAAGCCAGGGAGCTCAGCAGGTGGAGAATGGCAGTGGAGGCAAAAGCTACTTCAGTACAACCCACGTCATGGGCGTGAGCCCCGGTTGGCCGGTGAGAGGGACATCATTTGGCTCATTCTCATCTTTTGGTACTCGAAGTACCACCGTGCCACCGTGCCACCGTGGAAATGGAGAGCCAGGAGAGGCCATTCAGAATGCGGAATCGTCTCCAAATTTTAAAATGAACAATAACAGGATTTCCCAAAAGCTTCACAAGCTTCACAACCCTCATCATACTGCAAGCCAATACCAATACTCACTTCCGTAGCACGAGCACGAGTGTGTGGTCATAAGTTTCATAACATCATCATATAATAGAAGATTTGCTCGTGCTACACATGTAAACTAACTTAACTACTGCTAATACTACTCGAGTACCTGCGTACGAGTTACCTCATCTCTTCTCACCTACGCAATCTCGCAATATAGTACTCGTACTTGCCTCGAACACGACAATTCAATATTCTCTTTCTCGTCTTGTCTCAACGCGTACAAGAGCTGGCTTTCTATGCAAAACTGCCCTCGCACTAACATCTCTTTATTCCTACCCCGTCTCTATTATCAGATCGACTGCACAAAACCATCTACTCCACAATCCGCAATCCGCAGCCCACAAACCCACAGAGCCACCATACGGCGCAGGCAGAGAAACATTCTCGTTCCATTCAGTAGCCCGCGCCCACAACCCATAACCCATAACCTATACTCTACACCTGCCTGCCTGACCTTTTTTGCCCGAGGAAAGAAAAGGCATTTCATACCAAAAGGTAAAGGAGCTCCTACTTTTCTTTCTTCCTTTCTTGCTCTGGTTGTGTCATTATTCCTGTGCGCATTCCATTCTTCTCTTTATCGTCATCCATTATCCATTGCGACTGCCCTATCTAACGTCCTTGGTGTAGCCGATACAACCCGTTTTACTTAACTTAAAAGTTTCCCTCGTCCGCCGAAACTACGTCAGGAATTGACCGACCCGTGCTCTCGATCTTCCCGATTTAATACAAGCTGGTCCAAAAGCCCTTAGTGGTCATGTCTACCATCGGCACCAACTCTGCCATTCCCGCACCATCACAAGCATATCTCGATAAAGGATACGGCGCACCAAGAGCTCGCCCACAGTCGCACATAGCTAGTACGGGTCCTGCTGTTACAGATTATGCGACAAACGATCTATATCCTCCGACAGACGCACAACAATCATACGCAAAATTCAACGAGGAGTGGGACGCAAGTCAAAGAGGAAGCTCAATAGTCGACGGCAACATGCAGCGCTCAAATTCAGTAATGTCCCAAGGGGATACTTTGATCCCGACGCGAGGAGGGACACTTAAGAAGAAATCTTCTTTGAAGAGAAGTAGTAGTAGACGGAGCTCAAGAGCGGGCAGTGTTCGAAGCTTGGCGGTGCTTCCTCAAGGTGATATCGACGAGATGCACAGCGCATTTTTCTGTCCAGTTCCCACAAGCGGAAATCCTACAGACATTCTGGCGAACAGATTTCAAGGTATTATATGCTCCTCGTCGATTTCACGATAATTGGCTTACCAAAATCCCTTGTCTAGCTTGGAGAAAAGTCCTAAAAGATCTAATTGTATATTTCCGAGAAATACAAAGCCAATATGAAAGCAGAGCGAAAAGCCTCCTAAAGGTATCCAATGTTATTAACAATACCACCGCGCCCTCTGTCTTCCTCCCCACTGGTGGAATCGACGATGCTCTCGAAATTCTTCGCAACTACCACAAAACTGCGATCGCTGAAGCAAATAAGTCTAAAGAAATTGAGGCCGACGTCATTCTCGCATTGGTTGGTCTGCGCAGTGATTTGAACCAGAAGATTAAGGAGATTAAGGGACTCTCCGGAGATTTCAAGAACTCCGTAGAAAAGGAAATGGACGCTACGCGCAAGGCAGTCGCTGCTCTCCAGGATGGTTTAGGCCAGGCAGATGTCGATCCTTCTCAGATTACTGGAAAGCAAGACCCTTACCTTCTTCGACTTGCTGTTGATCGTCAGGTTGAGAAGCAGATTGATGAGGAAAATTACTTGCATCAGGTAAATTTGGCGCGCACCTCTAGAACGCGGTCAGAACTAATTATGGTAGGCATATCTCAATTTGGAGGCCTCTGGTAGGGAACTCGAGGCCATCGTAGTCGGCGAGATTCAGAAGTCATACAACGCATACGCCGGCATCCTCAAGCGTGAAGCTGATGCTGCTTACGCTGCAGTCGATGAACTGCGCACGGGCCCAATCTCGATGCCCAAGGATCACGAATGGAATGCGTTCGTTGAGAACGACGAGCACTTCATTGATCCAAGGGTTCCAGTCAGAAGACCAGATAACATTAGATATCCTGGTCAAGACAATGAACTTGCAGGATGTATTAGAGAAGGCCTACTTGAAAGAAAGTCGAAATTCCTAAAGGTATGCTCTCTACCCCTTAAGAAGCTCTAAACATTTTGCTAACCTCGCGATAGTCCTACACGTGAGATACCTTCTGCCTCAAATTGATTATGGAATTATACTAATTGTTTTAGGGCCGGCTGGTACGTTCTTTCTCCTACTCATTTACATGAGTTCCGTTCTGCGGATAAGCTTCAAGCGCCTATTATGTCCCTTTATCTACCGGAGCAAAAGCTTGGTTCCCATTCGAACGAGGGTGGGTCTTCCAATAAGTTTATACTTAAAGGTCGTCAAACTGGGACATTACATCGTGGGCATACTTGGGTATTCAGAGCAGAGACACGCGATACTTTACTCGCTTGGTACGAAGACATCAAGAGTTTGACGGAAAAGTCACCACAAGAGCGCAATGCGTTTGTGCGTCAGCACGCCCGCAGCGTTAGTGGTACATCGCAGAAAGCAAATTCCATCAGTAGTGATGGGGTAATGGACGAGGAGGACGAAGAGCCATTCTCGACGAATGCATCGGCGATCGTAGGCGTTCAAGGACAAAGACATGAACAAAAACGTCCTCAACCAGGTGGGAGATTTCCCTCAGATCTACAAGTTAATTCGGCACGCGGCTTGCAGGCTCCCCTCTCGCCCTCTAGCGGAAGTTCCGGTTATGGAGAGGCAGATGATGCAGTAATTGCTGCTGCATCACTGCCTGCGAGCGGTGTTGGCGAACACTATGGAGAGGATCGAAACTCTGCCTCGCCAACACATGCCGCGATGCTGAATAAATATGCTAAAGAAGACGGTGTGAATCCATATACTTACGAACCTATTCAGAATATGAAGAATACGCATGATGATCAATTCGAATTCCCGGCAGTCGCTGCGGCAGGAGTAGGCGGCGCTGCCCTAGGCGCCGCCAGTGCGAAAGCCTACCACGATCACGAGAAGCAACAAGAGCAAACCCCGGAAAATTTCGCCATAGTACCACCCAGCGCAGAGGAAGCTCGAAAGCTCGAAGAACAAGCCGCCATCGAGGCCGCCGCCATTGCCGCACCAGATACGAATGCCGAGAAAGATCGCGAGCTTCAACAACAAGCAGCTACGGAAGCAACTATGATTGCAGCCCCGGATACAGCAGAGGCATCCCAACAGCCACAGCAAATTGCGGCTTTGGAGGCTGTCACAGTCGCTGCTCCAGACACGACGATGTCAGGTGGAAGAAGCCTTGGGGATCTCAGCCAACATGCAGAATTCAACAGTGTCCCAGCCACTACAGATGTGCCAGCTCAGACTGGATCTAATGACGCCAATGAGGCTGCCGCTTCTCCTGCACAAGGCTCAGAGCGGCCAACATTGGCTGCGGGGCAGAATCACCAGAGTGTGCAAAGTATCAGTCAGTTGCACATTCCTGGTGAGTATCCCAAGAACCTTCCAGAGGCGACGAAGTCTCCATTGTCTAGTGAGGTTGTTTAATTAAATTTAAGCATTCGGTGGGCTGAATTAGAAGGATAGCACACGGCATGGGAATGGGCTATGGAAATGGGAAATGGGAATGATGAGACGGTTTTACTGTACTGTAAGGTTATTAGACCAATCATTCAGTATGAAGGAAAGAAGGACGGGACCTTCGGAGGCACACTTGGACGGACGGATGGATGGAAGGGTGGATGGAGGGCAGGGAAAGCTCTATGACACAGGGATCAAAAAAACGGGGAAATGGGAGGTCAGGCAGGTGGAAGGAAAAAACGAATCTGGTACAATCTTTGCATGATTGCAGGAAATACCACTGTCAGCATGAAAGTCTATCGAGGTTGCTTTTTGTGTTTGTTTGATTATGGTAGATTTGTTACTGTTGTACTGTACTTCTGCTATTTTCTGATGCGAGTCTGTGTCTTGCAGATACGAATACGATGATATTTGACGTGTCTTGTGTTTTTAATTTATGTTGATCATGATATGGGATTACGTGCTTGGCGTGGTCTGAATTGAGACCTGAGGGGTGATGGATATCAGGGGTGATATCAGGGACCTGGAGAACCTTTCTGAGTGTCATGCCATGTATGCGTTATGGCTCGCTCGCACATATAAGCATATGGGTTTGAATTGTGTGAAGAACAGATAGAGAATGCGTAGGTATGAAAGTAGAGATCTCTCTCTTCATGTCATCTACGCAGCAGATTCGAAGCTACATAGTCCTAACACATCCATATCACAAAGGACATGCAGTCTCTGTCTATCGTGTCCACCCACAAATCATGTTCCTTCTTTCAGATCAGATCAGATTTGATCAACTCCATGCCATCCCACGCCATCCCATACCATCTCATCCCACCCCATCACCTCACATTCTCCCATAAGCAACCGGTCCTCCACCCTCTCAAGCCTCAACCTTCTTCTCAACCTTCGCCTCACCGGGGAAAGGATTATCCGAACGCTTCTCATCACGCAGAGCAATGAGTTTCTCAATCGCTTCCTGAAGTGGAACGGGCTTGCCTCTGTCTTGTGTAGAAGTATCGTCGCGGTTTCGGACGTTGACTTCTCTACCCTTCATTTCTGTGTCTCCAACGACTAGTTTCCTGGAGTTAGTTTTCTTTTCTTATGCACTGGTAGAGCATAGAGCCGTGAACTACTTACCAAAAATGAAGTTGTACTGCGCCAATTGACCTGTACGGATCTTCTTTTGCAAAGTGTTACCACTAAGGTCGACCTCGACGTGCATACGCTGCTTGGTGAAAATGTCACCGACTTCCTTGGCGTAGTCGAAGTATCCAACACCGACTGGGATGACGAGAATTTGTCGAGGACTTAACCAGAACGGCCATTTGCCGGCGAAATGCTCGATCAGGATTGCAGTGAAACGCTCGATGCTACCTGCCATGGCACGGTGAATCATGACTGGTCTTGCGCAACCTGGTGAAAGTGGCTTGATGACTCTTTCTTTTGTGACAGGGGCTGCTGGGTCTGAAGAAGCGGCTGGAACCGCTTTCTTAGGTTTGACTTCTTCAGTTACTTCTCTCTTGACAGCTACCTCTGAAGTCATGTATTCGAGGCCGAAGTTCTCAGGCAACTGGAAGTCCAGTTGAATTGTAGCGCATTGCCAGTCTCTCTTCAGGGAATCAAAAATGGTAATGTCAATCTTTGGTCCGTAGAAGGCTCCATCACCCTCATTCAACTCCCATGGTACACCGCCCTCCGAATCCTTAAATTCATCCAAGGCTTGTCGCAGGATGCTCTCTGCCATGTCCCACTTGGCAAGCGCGCCCATGTACTTCTCCGGACGTGTGGAAAGCTTCAACTTGAAGGTGAAGCCCAGAAGTCCATACACAGCCTTGAGGAAATCGAACACACCAGCGATTTCATCCTTGATTTGATCTTCTCGGCAGAAAATATGCGCATCATCTTGTTGGAATCTTCTCACTCTTGTTAAACCTGAAAGTGCACCGGAGGCCTCGTTACGATGCAGAACACCAAAGTCAGCAATTCGCAACGGTAATTCACGGTGACTTCGCTCTCGATGATCGAACATAAGACAGTGACCAGGGCAATTCATCGGCTTCAAGGCAAAAGTATCTTTCTCACTGGTAAACGTGAACATATCGTCCTTGTAGTAATCCCAATGACCAGAAGCTTTCCATAACTCCGAGTTGTACATATTCGGTGTGATGACTTCCTTGTAGCCACGCTTCCAGTATTGGTCCCTGATGAACTCCATAATGGTATTATAGATGATCGCCCCATGTGGAAGCCACATTGCGGATCCTGGAGATAACTCGTGGAAAAAGAATAACTCCTGGTCCCTGCCGATCTTTCTGTGATCACGTTTCGCGGCCTCTTCCAGGAACTTTTTGTGCTCAGCCATCTGCTTCTTGTCTGGGAATGAAACACCATAGATTCTCTGCAGAGAATCGTTGTCCTTGTCACCGAGGAAATATGATGCGGAATTCTTCATGATAGCGAATGTCTCAATTCTACCAGTGTTGGGAACGTGTGGACCTCGACATAAATCAATCAGGGGTCCGTTGCGGTAAACTGTAGTGGAGGTCCCATCTGGAATCTTGTCCTTAATAATGTGCTGCTTATACTTGTTGTCCTTGAACATCTCAAGGAGATCCTCTTTCGAAAGAACCAGTCGTTCGAACTTTTGCTTCTCCTTAACAATTTGGCTAACCAAAGTCTCTAATGGCTTCCAGTCTGCTTGTTGAACCGATCCACCATCTGGCAGTCCCATCTCGTAGTAGAAACCGTTGTCAACTGGAGGACCGATACACAGACTACATCCGAATCTTCTTTCTGAAGCTTCTCCGAGAATGTGGGCACTGGAGTGCCAGAAGACCTTCTTACCCAACTCATCTTCGAAAGGAAGCAGCTCAAGCTTGCAATCCTTTTCCAAAGGTCTTTCCAAATCCCACAGCTGTTCCGGATCGTCGTTCAACTTCGCAATAACTGTACGTTTCAGTAGACTCTTTGAGATCCCCTCAGCGATTTGTGCGGGTGTTGTCTCCCAAGATGTTCCTTGCTTGATTGTGCCATCTGCAAGAGTAATGGTGATAGGTTCTCTTGGTTTCGCAGCAATCTCTTCATCGTATTTGGCCTTCAGTCTATCGAAAACTGCTATGCGATGAGCAATGAACTCTGGCGGAGGGTTGAGTTCCAAAGGTCCCGCATCAACCCCACCATCCCCTCCTGCCTTCTCCTTCTTTGGTTTTTGTTTTTTTTCTCCCACGGCGACCTTTTTAACGCCCTCTGTAACCTTCTCAACTGCCTCCTTGGCTTGATCCATGGTGTCGAGGTGAATTGTCTTCGAGTAATTTGTTGTACTTTCGGGAAAGCAATGCACAAACACGTCGGTGTATTTGGACAATTATTATTTGTGACTCCCCCTCCATCTTTCACTTGATAGGTGCAGCCGTTGACTCAGCGAGGTGGTGCTGGTCCGAGCGTCCAAAGCAGCAGCCAGGAACATAATCAACCAATGAAAATTACCCATGGCCACGCTACCCAATCTTCGCTTGGAATAATTTTTGAAATTTTGGAGAGCTTCAATTTTTGTACCTATCCAAAGATACCGACAACAGACCCTCGAAAAGTCGACAACCAATTAACAATGTCTTTCCGAGGAGGATCAAGAGGCCGCGGTACGGGCGCAAATGCTGGAGGTGGAGGTAGAGGAGGATTCGGCGGTGGATTCGGTGGTGGTCGCGGCGGAGGTACGTTTGGTCTCTAGTCAATCAAGAACCATTGTGCGCAAAGATTCTAATCTAACACTTATTACAGGACGCGGTGGTTTCCAGCAAAGAGACAATGGCCCTCCATCAGATGTGTATGGTAGGTGGACTTTGATCCAATTCTCTTGCGCCAATTGCTAATAATACCTTAGCTATGGGATCTTTCCTCCACGCCTGCGAAGGAGAAATTGTCTGCGAATCAATCAACACCAAGATCCCCTACTTCAACGCACCAATCTACCTAGAAAACAAGGCAAGTCACTCAAAATTTGATTGCGCGCTCGAAAGTCGCATACTAACACCATTTAGACCTCAATCGGCAAAGTCGACGAGATCCTCGGTCCTATCAACCAAGTCTACTTCACCATCAAGCCCACCGAGGGTATTCAAGCTACCTCGTTTAAGACCGGTGACAAATTCTACATCGGCGGCGATAAACTACTACCTTTGGAGAAGTTCTTGCCCAAGCCCAAGCCACCGCCAGGAGCACCAAAACCGAAGAGAGCCGGTGGTGGTGCCAGAGGTGGTAGAGGTGGACCAATGCGAGGCGGAAGAGGGGGTGCAAGAGGCGCACCACGAGGAGGAAGAGGTGGATTCACACCTAGAGGCGGAAGGGGTGGTGGAGGATTCTCAAGGGGTGGCGGTGGTGGTGGATTCACGCCCAGAGGCGGTCGCGGTGGTGCGAGAGGTGGGGGGTTCTCAAGGGGACGCTAAATGTAGAGAGTATATTGAGGAGATAAAGCTCTGGGTATATGGCGTTCTGGAATATGTTTGTAGGTATGACCTGGGCTGCTGCGATACAAGAACTTCTGTGCAAAAAATGCAAAAAGTGTACTTTCTTCATCAGTCTTTTATATGTTGTGTTAAGACAGGGAATTTAGTCTTTAAACCGGAAATCCTCAAAATTAAAGCTTGTTTAGAAAACTAGCTTTTGAACGTAATTTCCAGGGGAGAGGTATAGTTACATGAACGGCAATTCAGAAAGCATTCTTTACACGATATACGAAGAGGACCGCATTTATTGGGTGCATTGCACCATTTCATGAACGTCAAGGTATCATAACACATACATCATCCAACCTCCCACCCGCCAGACCCTTTAAGAATATGCTCGCCCCTTCATCCTTCCGTTAGTTACTATTGTAACTCTCCCTAACTAGCGACATCATAACTTCAATCAAGGCTTAGGAATATGGATAGTCTTGCTGGTCATCATAATCCCACTAAGCACAAACAAGCCCACCACAGGATGGAACTCGAAGGATGTCCCAGTAGCCACAGTTCCAAGAGGGACATTGTCCAAGATCCAACCCTTAGAGACCCAGTATGACATCAACGCAGCAATGGAAAGAGAAGTTGGGATCGGCGTGCCCTCGAAGTATTTACTCTTTCCAGTAGCGTCTTTGGGAACATTGGCAACAGTGATGTTGAAGCGGGCGAGACGAGTTAGCCCGCAGAGGACAAAGAAGGTAAGGAAGAGGTGGTCGACAGGAGTGCGGAGACCGATGGCGAAGGCGGCTACGGCGGGGGATACACCGAATGAGATCTGTGGTTGGTATGTTAGTGCTTCTGCCAACCAAAAAGAATAGGAAGAGAATCCTCACCAAATCGGCCAAAGAATCAAGTTCCTGCCCCATCAAACTGCTCTTCTTCCTCCATCTCGCGACCTTCCCGTCCATGAAATCGAAGAACAACCCGAACGGCATGAAAGCCAACGCCGCCCAGAGATTTGCATGTGCGGAGGGCGGGCCGAGACAATATCGCATGGAAGAGAATACCGACATGACACCACAGAAACCTGATTCCCCGTTGGTTAGTATACTTTGTGCGTGTAGGGAGTTTGTATAGAGCGTACCATTGAGTTCGGTGATGAGATCTGCAAGATGCAACATCTTGATCATAGAGAAGTGCCCGGTGTCCTTCTCCAGTAGTCTCTTCTGCTTGTCCTCGGCTGCATCAAGTCAGTTATTCGTCCGCACATCTCGTCCAACACAGTCGCGGTGAATGAGCGAGGGGCAATCGCAAAACGTACCAGGTGTTTGTTTTGTTGCGCCATTCGGGGCACTGGCACTATTTCGTTTCGACATCTCGTCTGTATCGATTGACAGAGGATTATGCGAGGAGGATATAATGATTATAGGTAACAAGTCTCGAGTGTGATTGATTTATTAAGTTTGTTTTTGACAGCAGTTCCTTCACGAGTTGTTACGCTTTTGTGTACTGTACTCGTAGAAAGAGCTTGGTTTTTTTTAGCACGGAGCCAACCCATGACGTTGAGCGAAGCCAAGGCACAACAAAGGCGCAGCGCGGGAAAACCTTGAACTTTGAACATCCACCCGGGATCATCACCACATGACATGAAAAATTACCTACTTCTTGTAGTTATTCCATGTAAGTTAAATGATGAGGAATAAGCGCTTCCTCCATGACTGTGAATCACTTCCATACACTCTCTTTACGGATACTTCAACTGCCAAAGTTATAGTATACCAGAAATGGTTTTGCACGGAGACGTCACTTCGAGGACGACCTCAACTTACTCTTCGGGTTGCCATCGGCAATGTTAAAATAGCTCAAGCATAGGGCACATATTGGAGGAATAAACCATGTGATATATTCTAAAAGCTCCCTATATATGGCCGTTCGATTATCAAACGATGGCCTGAGAAGTACTGTTTTTAAAGCCTCAAGGTGATACTGTAGGCTGGTCTTTTCCAAGACCCTCGAACTATGTCGTCCCAACCCAGTTATACAATAGGGATAAGTAATAATCAAACTCCCAGCCTTTGCCGTTACCATCCATAAGGGTATTCTACCAATTGTGCGCCCATTAATATATATTATAATCATCTAGTGAGGATGATACCAAAACCATCAACCCACGCAGCACATGAACCTGAAACGCCGGCAATATTATATCCTCTTGGTGGTATCACAGTGTGCCTGGGAAGTGTCAGTACTGCCGATCGAAAGCCAAAGTAGATGCTTGATTGCCCAAGAGCATGTGGAAATAAGCCCGTTTGGATGGGAAACAACAAGCAAACATAACTCACCCAGATCCGCCATTAGGGTTTCCAAAGACTTGAGATTTCCTGCCCAAACTAGTCATGATTGCAATACCATCCAACCACAAGCCACTCCTCACGTAGAACCCAGTAATATATTCTCCCCGGCGAGTATCTGCCAGAATATCAGCATTGCAGAAGTGTAGTCGTAATGCATAAGACTTACCCAGACCGAAATCTCCAGGAGACCCTCCTCTTTTACCAAAAACCTGCGATGTTGCATCCTCATAGAAAAATTCAATACCATCAAGCGCAAATCCTGACCATCTGGCATTTACATGTTAGTATGAGGCAATGAGCAGAGCTCGGTGCAATAACTCCAATAATGCATGAAGAAAATATACTCACACTCTGACCGATGTCATTATTTTGGTTTGGTGTATGGCACTGTCAAATATGACCTCAACCGGTTGGCTCCCTTCCATCTGTGAAGCCCCAAGCTTGCTACTTCTGAAAGCCATCTGTCCATTCTTCAATTTCAGCTTACTTGCTTTCGACGTGAGCTGTGCAAAATCGTCCACTTCATGACTGCCCCCTCCAAAAGATTTAATGGATATTTTTAACTTTGCTTTCTTCTTGTCTTCCGGTAATCGACTTCTCAGGTCCTGCTCTGTCAACATAACCTGTCGTTGGATGGGGCCATTGCCATTGCCGTCGCCGAACTCTTGCCAATAATGACATAAGTCGTCACTTCCAGTGAAAATTTCAACGTACGCAACCCCAGAAGGAGCCGTCACAATCAAATTACCGTTATCTACAGGCCAGACCTGGACCGTCTCGTCGCTGGCTCGTGGAGGATCTGTCGGGAGCGCAAAAGATGGATGGCTTCGGAAACGTAATACATCCAACCTATGCCAAGAGCATTCGTCCTTGGGCAGGACAAGGCCACCTTTTGATTTCGTGCGTGTAGCATAAGGTTCCCTGATGGTAAAAGATCGGTTTAGAGTGACATAATCACGCAGCATCACCCCGCTCTCTTGATGAGGACACCCGAATAGATGTCCTGTCTCATGTAAATGGGCACCTATGCCAATATTTGCGGCCTCCCAATTGCTGCCTGATTCGTTGCAGTCATTGGCTACATAATTTGTGTCCGTAGTTGTGCAATCCGAAAAGGCTGGAACAACTTCTTCAATCGAAGATGGATAGCTTTGCAGCGCTTGACTGCCGAAAATGGCTAGCTGCAGCTCTCCACCTCCCCCACCTAAAGCAGCGTGCCCAACGATGAGATTTTGTCGTTTGTCCCAATGAGCATCGAGAAGAAGCACGGACACGTATTGTTTCTGGCCTGGTTTCGGTTGAAAATAATTTCTGACATCGTCCATGGCAAACGAGAAAAGATCTCCTCTGCGGCTACCATTCTCGTTTTGCTGAGCAACATCTGGATGCCGAAGCTCTGCCACTGTTTTCGAGCTCCTGATGATATGTATCTTCGCTTCGCTTCTCATTATACCTTGTTCACGATCTCTATGGTTTGAAGTACCAGTCATCCATTCTTCTTCGAATCGAAAAGTCCTCCTTCCAAGCTTGTTTCGATACATCTGTTCCGCGGTGAAAGCTTGCCATCTAGTATTCTGTCAGCACAACACAGGTATATTGTATTAAAACCACGGAGTTGACGTACAAGTAGGCTGCCATTCTGAACTTCCGCACGGCGGTTTCCAACCCATTGCCTTCTTTCTCGATCCGCGCCGGCACCGCATCGAAGGTAGCTGGAGAGTCTTTCCCTAATAGTATGGCTAATTGAAGTGGAGGTGAGTTGAGGGTAGGTAGCATGTGGAGGGTCAGGGAAGAAGAATGGATAGGATTTGAAGTATTGCTATTCGCGAGCTTAGGTGAAGTGAAGTCGAACCTCAGTCGATTGGGTCCAGGGGTAAGATATATGAGAGCTTTGAAATGAGACTCGGAGACAGGCCAGTAGGTCGGAGGAAATCCGTCGTCTAGTCTAGTGACTGTAAGGTTTCCGCCTATCTGAACTTCGGAGGGATCTGAGATGGTGCCATAGATAGATAGGACTTTTTGGTATACCTGCCAATTTCGAATTAGCTATGTAACGCGTTGAACAATCAGCGGGCTATCTTACCCATGTGTTATCCGATATAGACAATATTCGCGGCGAATAGGGTGAGACTGGCAGAGCCGATTTCGAAGAAGGAGATCCTAAGCCCGACATACCAGAGACGCTATATCGGTTGGTACTTGTTGTTGACACTGTAGGACGGATTGGGGCGACTCCGTTGAGGTTGGATGCGGACACAGAATGTGGCATTGCCGGTGGAGTGCTCGCACCATAAGAAGAATTCAAGGAGGTTTGTGATTTGCTCGAATTGAAGCCATTGCTTTCTGTGCTATACGTGCCATTGCTTCCGCTACTACCATTGGAGTCCCCAGTACTAGAATCCGTCGTCTTGTTGGAACTAGACTTGGAGCGCCTTTTGAGGTCCTTCAGGAAGGAGGGGGCCATTATTTATCCAAATGCAAGGAGAATACAATCAGGTCGCGATCGGTCCTGAATTGAACATTGGGAAAGTAAATTTGTGATTTGAAGCAAAGCAAAAGAACGAAGGTAATTGGAGTCGCGAGCTTGTGTTGTGGTTGATGTATATTCGGGGAGGTAGCTTTGTTGAAGTGCAAGTTCAAGCTCACTGATATGCAAGGTGGTGCAAGATGCAAGATGCAAGATGCGGGAATGGAGTTCCAAGGTATAAGTACAAATAGGTCGTAGCGTTTATTTTTAAGTCTGGGGATGACGAAGCTCTTTCCTGGACGAGCTGTGAATAGACCAGATGGGCTGATGGAAAATAGAATTTTGCCGGGATAAGAAGTTGATGGGAGTTAACGAAAGTAGATCAAACGGCAAGCGAGAGGACGAGAGGAGACAGAAGAAACAAGGAGGAGCGAATGAACGGTCAAATGGATGAATGAGTTGAACACGGTCTCGTGATCAAGGACCGAAGATATATCAATAATCTACAGTGACATCTATGTTTGTACTCCATCAAGAAGGTATTTGTTTCCATATGACGCATTGATAGAGCAAAGAGAACAATGAAGCGAATAAGAGGTCCAGCAGCAGCATCTGACATACAGAGTAGACGACTAACCTTATAAAATGTGGATATTTTAGCTACTGCGAGTGCGAGTACTCCTATCTCTTATCCATTAACTATGAGCAAAAGCAGCTGTGGACCACGAAATACAAGACACAGTATTATTCTTTGTCATTGGATATGTGTGTCCGTGTGTCGTTTCCACCTGCTATTTGGCTAGGAAACCGTTTCTACTTTGTGGTTACTGCGTGACTACCTGGTAGCAGCTTGGTAGCTTGATAGCAGAAACGTGTATGGCGAATAGTGTGTGGCGGATGGCACAGCTGGTGCAGCAACGAGGTAGATTAGCATGATTAGCTGATCTAAGCCGGAAATATAGCGTAGGGTCAGGTCAAATGCTGGCCAGTGTCAGCCGGAATCAGGTACCTTGGGGCCTCCTAGCGAGGGTCGATGAGCTCTTTGGCGTAAGCGTGCACCTAAGCGTGCCTTTACTGCCTTGGACGGACAGGTGGGAGGAGTTTGCTGGCCTTGCTGGCCTTTTAGTAACTACTTACAGTGTCAACTTCGTAAATGCCTTTGAATTGAGCCACTCCTTCCTGGTCACTGGTCACTGGTCGCTGGTTACAGTAGCAACCTGGAATGAGCGGGTGAGCTATGAAATTCCAACACTCTCCCAACCTTATCCTCAGCTTGAGACAAACAGCCGAGCAATCCCTCCTCTCACCATACCCATACCCATACCCATAGTTACCATACCATACCAGACCTTACCAGACCTTACCAGACCTTACCAGACCATACAATTCACTTCCACGTCCACTCAGAATCGATTCTATTTCCATTTCCAAAACGCAACCCATACCTATTTTTTAAAACAATTATTCTCTGACCCTCGTCAATCATTCTTTCTATCCCATCTGAGCTTTTATTTACTTCTTACATCAATTTTGACCCGCTGAACAAAAAGCAAAATTCAATCGAGAAAAAAAAAGCCGATCCAAGCGAGCATTCTAATTTCACTTTTGGCGCCGACGCTTCCCATCTACCTTCTCGAGCTTCTTATTTGTCAAATACTTTTGTTTGACACTTCTGGCTCGGCCTGCTCGGTCAATCCGGCGATACCCAGAATTCCTAGAGATGACCTCGCCATGGAAGAAACAGCCAGAGGAGGTAGTGGGAGCGGTGTTGAAGAGAGCTGAGTTGAGCAGGGTAATTCCTCCTTGTACCCCCTTCAATCCCACCAGCATAAAAGATGATTCTAATTCTAAGCAACAGATGGCTCGAAAATTACAAAATCGACTCGCGCTTGCACAATTTAAAACAGATAGGGGATGGGAAGATTTATCCCTCGATACGATAGAGCCAAGGGTGGAAGAGGAGCTAAGGAGGAGGAGACCAACTTCGAGCGGGGACGTGTTATCAGATTCTTCTTCTAGCACAACCTCCGAGTTCGCATATCCAAGGGGACGAACATTACTCAGCTCACCGCTGAAGGCTGCCGCTATATTTTCCGACCAGATTGTATCCAGTGGTAGCAGCAATGGCCCGAGGAAGAGGTCGTACCATTCCACTTTTCAGCCGGCCAGTTCAAGCTCTGGTTCAAGAAAGAGAGTACGGTCCTCACCAACACCTGGCAGGACAATACGTCAGACGGACACATGGAAAGGTCTTCATCAACTAGCCCAGTCATCTCCTATCAAGCCACGCAAACAACCCCATTTCACAACATCCGCAGGGCCGAACATATCTTTTTACAGGGGATCTTCACATATGCCAGATGATCTTGCTTCACCCAGCTTTGCCGCCCCCTCAGATGACGAAGATAATCATCTTCCTTTACATTCATTCGATATGCGTCCTTCATCTCCGCGCACACCATCTCCCATCAGAAGTCGAGGCAACCCTCTACGACGTAATAAGGATGGAAATGGCAAGCCAGCAGAGGCAGAGGCGGATCTCCTCCTCTATCTGAGCAGTCCCGCCAATCCTGCTTCAAGAGCCAGAATGCAACCACCATCTACACCTCCGTCCAAGAATCTTGCACTACCTTCATCTATGATGACTACCCCGGGATATAGTGGGTCCCTATCCATATTCGGTGCTCCAGCAACTCCGTCACAAGCCTTTGACTTTGCCGACTTTGTCAATATCACGCCTAGCCCAGCACAAACTACATGGACACCAAGGGCAGCTAAAACTCCCGTAACGGTAGCTCGTCGACGCCTAACTTTTGAAAACTTTCACGCACCTCATGGGAGCCCTTCCATGCGTGACAGTCCTGCCAAGCATACGGGACTTGGGATGCAACTCGGCGGCGACCTTCTACCTTGATCTGATTCGATTCATGCTAGCTTTACTTTTGATGTGCGATGAGCATCGCGATTCAACAATTTCACGATTATGTCATGTTGTACATGAAACCCAACGGCTGTTTTAATGGTGGTTTCTATATGCGCTGGCCGACAGGAATTTGAGGTGTTTGGAGACTCTGGAGTTTATGTGTATGCGGTCTATCGCAACTTGCAAGCAATCATATCGGTGCATGATTGTTCTTTACCCTCAGATATGACGAGTGGGGGACGCTTTTGAGTTCTTTTTTTGAGCGCGTCTTTTTCCTCCATTTGGCGAATTTTCGTGTTCTCGCGTTTGGCGCCAGTCCCACTAATGTCGGATTGAAGGATATCATTGGATGCTAGGGTTATTAAAATATAGCCTAATAGGGCGTGCATAAGGCACAATTGTTTAGTGAAAGGCGATCAATATAATTTGACCAATGATCATTCAGGATTACCTTGATTACATTACATGGCGGTGCATGCTCGTATCTTTTTGTTTCCAACCATTCATCATGATCTGAGCTTCTATGCGACTGTTTCGCGTGGGAGCAAGGGCGGAGGAAATGTAATGGTACATTGATACTGTGAGATTGCGTATGTCATATGGACGTGAGGTGACATCAAAATGTCACTTAGCTGCTTCTTTCGAGAAGAGCCTTGATTTCCCCGGCTACGAAAGCAGCATCATCCATCTGAATGAAGTGTCCGCAGCCCTTTGCAATCTTCACGCTGCCACATCTGCCAACATCCGTTATCTTCGTCAGGCCTTCATTATACTGAGCCCAGTATCTTTATCTTGTTAATCATACAGCGAACCAATACACCATCGTCCCAAATCAAAAGGGAAGGGACAAGATAAGCACTCACGGGTTCGTAAACCTCATACTTAAACTCCTCGGCGTCCCCATCCTCTCCCAACTCAGCTCCGCGAAAGCCACGGGATCATGTCCCACAACCGTAAGCCAGGGTCCTTTGCCGTCCCCATCAGCCCCTACGAGTGTAGGTTTATCAGCATAGGGAAGTAAGCGAGGGCCGTTGCGGCGGTCCATTGCTTCGGCATTTTTGACGTGGAGGTCGAACATGTGGGCGAGGTTGGTGCGTGCTTCGATGTAATGGTCGAGGGAACAGTCGGGGGCAGTTACTAGGGAGGGGTCAAAGTTGGGGGATGATGGCGAGGGGAGAAAGTCGCTGTAGTTTACGTTGGCGATGTTGGAATTGAGGAAGAGGAGGGAGGAGATGAGGCCGGGGTGAGTTTGGGCGTAGAGTCGGGTTATGGGAACCTGGTTTGGTGAGTTGAGGAAGATGTGAGTAGTGTGAGAGTATCAATGTAGAAGTTATATAGAGTATTGAGTATAACAACTGCCCATGGCCTACACTGAGGTACGGGAAAGATCAAGACATACAAGCGAACGATGAAGAACTTACACCAACAGACGCGGCGGTAATCATTAGATGGAGTTTTCCGCTCTCAATATCCTCCTCACTAAGACCAAGCTTGGCTTTTGCTATAACCAATATTATACTGTGTAGATCATTTGCAGCATCCATGAAATCATGACCGTAGCCATGCCCATCGTCTAAAGGATCTCGTGCTGTCGTTAACCCCTGACCATAACGATCAAAAGTCAAAATTGGTGGGCAATTCCCTAAACTCGATTGCAGGATTGAGATACTTTGGTTCCAAAACGATGCGGGGAGTCCAAGACCGTTGACAAAAACGATCAGATCCTGGTAGGGCTTGGGTTCCCCTTGGGTGTGTGAAGGCGGATAGAAGGTATATGATATTGGAGCATTTGGTTTTGTGGGGATTTCGAGGAAGATTGCGGACGGCATGCTAGTCATAGGATGGGATTTTCCTGGTACTAAGGTTGATGATGTGTTCAACGGAGATGGAAAGTTCTTGATGAAGATGGCATTTCAAGCTCACATGAATCACAGAAGCGTAAGCTTTAAAAGCCCACCATACACAATTCTCTGAGATGAGACGAATGAAAACGGTCGTGGAACCAACACGCATCCGCTAAAGATAGGAGATCTTATCTTATCTCGCGATCTACCGAGCCAGTCAAATAGTGCACCCGTGCTAAGGGGTCAATGAGCTCAATCAATACACCACGCGACCCCCGAAACTCAGCACCGAAATCCGAGCGAACCAGTCTTACACTGTGCCACCACCATCTGCAGGCCCATCTCCAGCTCCTACCCCTAATGTCGCACCCGGAAATACCAGAAAACTATCTAGCATACCAGCAATCGCCGCCCCTCCTACCAGACAGCGCCCACCCCCAACACAAACGCCTCGCCACGGCCAAAGACCCATCGCAACGCTACCCTTCCATCCAAGCGGCTCTCACCATCACCGAAGATGCCGTCTGGTCCCTGCGCAAGCAAGATCTTCGTAACCACTTCCTCGTTCTCCAAAAACACACACAATCGCTCGTTGCGCAAATGCCAAGCCTCGACCCCATGGGGATGGGGATAGGCATGGGCCAGGGGTCCGGATCTCTCGAGGCCGACTCCACTACACCCCGCCCCGCAGACCCTCCGCGATCTGCATTCCTCCGCCTGCCCCTCGAAATCCGACAATTCATCTACTCGCTGCTGTTGACGCCCCCCTCAAACTTCCCGCGCCTGGGCCCGCATCCACGACAACTGCAATCGCACATCCATTTATCGCAGTCGTTCGAGCCCGCGCTGCTGCGCTTGAATCGGCAGGTACTTCATGAAGCTCTGCCGGTCTTTTACGGAGGGCCGCTGCAGCTGGTTTCGCTGACTATTAATTATGATATCTGGATGCATAAAACGCAGCGATCAGAGTTGGTGTTGTCGTCGGTGCTCACGTCTTCCATACGTAATCTTTCCTTGTCAATTCATCTCGGGAGCGAAAAGCGCAAACAGAAACCTCAGGATTTCGAAGCGGGAGCGAGATTGGTCGAGGTGAAAAAAGGTATCAAGAAGATGCGGAAATGGTTAGCGGGTGCGGATATCCATTTTCTAAGAATTAACTGGCAAGAACCACCGCAAACATATACTTGGGAGCAGAAGAAGATGTTGTTGGATGGGCTCCGGCCCTTACGACCAATTAAAGTCGAAGTTGGGGAGATCAATTGGGGGTTGGAGTGGAATAAGGGTAGGAAATATAGATTTGAAAATGAATATCTAAAAGAACTGGAAAGGGGTTCAGCATGAGCCCCGGAAAGGGCCTTGACCACCTGCCTTGCAAACACTTGCTTCTACTTATGAAGCATTATATCAATACATATACGCATGGTAGCTATGCTGAC
Source organism: Rutstroemia sp. NJR-2017a BBW (assembly GCA_002946425.1). Classification (NCBI taxonomy): domain Eukaryota; kingdom Fungi; phylum Ascomycota; class Leotiomycetes; order Helotiales; family Rutstroemiaceae; genus Rutstroemia; species Rutstroemia sp. NJR-2017a BBW. The sequence goes on from NJPT01000052.1 coordinate 790,103, forward strand.
CACTGCAGATCCTTATAACACGCATGTAAACGAAGATTAAGAAAAGGGAGCCTAGTGTAAAACATATCCAGACATTCATTTATCCCCAGTGAGCAGTTTCTAGACTGACTGGCTATTTTTAATATTTCCCATTGAATTCGAAAACTACCAACGCCGCGCTATGAATTTTTAAAACACACCCAGATAACCTTTCTCTAATATTGTAACAGTTTTTGCCCACTCTTGCCATCCACTTTCGCTGTAGAGAAGGAGCAGAACTGGTCCTTAATGGCTATAACCTCATACGTACCTTCTAGAGAGGCAAGGATCGTCTTGCTATGCTCGTAAGATACCTCATGTCTAGTTTCCAGCACTTGGGATTTTTGGCCCTTCCTAGCATTTGTACTCCTCGTGTATGTGAATTCGAAAGGTGGTGTGCCCCAGAATTCAAAAAGAATTTCAGCTTGTCCGCCTTCATGAATATCCACTTCTTTCTGCATACCCTTACTGAGCTTAACACTAGGCATCTCATGAATGATCTTCGTGATTTCGGTCCTCGCTTTACACTCGCTAGCCTTATCCGAAATGGCTGTGATGGTGAAGTTACCCGGCTTTTCAGCGATACGCCTAAAACTGGTATTGGGCGACTTTGCTTTACGTTGAACATTCTCAAATGTGTAATAGATCTCGAAAGGCGCAGTGCCGGACAAAGTATATCCGATTCGTTCGCCAACGCAATAATCTGTGCGAGAATCCAGAGGATAAATAGCGGGAACATCATATACTTGCACTTGGACATGAGGTGCTCCATGCTCAGTCTTTTGCTGGCACCCTCTAGAGTCACGAATCTTTCGAACACTGACTTGATGGATACCAAGTGATAATACCCGATGCGGTATGCGGAAATCGTAGTTGTTAGACTCGATGTTTGCGATTTTCACAGTCTCAGGTCTTGGACTGTTTTGGTGCTTGATGTCGACCTCAAGTGAGAATGGTGGGACACCCTCGAGTTTGATCGGGATTACTTCATCGCCGGCCAACTCTTCTTTGCAGTAAGTGTACGAGTGCCCTGGCTTAATAAATTGTGCAGCCGGCTTCCTGTTGACTTTTTGTTCGATCACAAGCGGAGTGAACTTCTTCGAATCATGGTCATACAGGTTGTCAGAAAGTTCAGAGAACTTATACTCGTAGATGCCAGGTCTAGCGGTATCCATGGAAACCGTTGACGAACCAAGGCCAGCATCGAACTCCTTGTTACTGCTAGATACTGAGCCATGTTCAGGGTGGTGACGAACTTGGTATTTGACATGGTATGGTGGAGAACCTAGTGATATTGTTAATTAATATTCAGCTTTTTCTTACAGAGGGACACAACTTACCAATGAGATTGATCTCCACTCCATCAATATCACCTTCACAAACTTCATGTTTCAAGTACTTTTCGCCATCAAATTTGAGTGGCGAGTTGTTAGCAAGAGTGATCTGTGGCCTAGGAAGCCAATCTACGTCAAAAAGCGATGCCTTTGGATCAATTGTCCCAGGACACTGGTTATCGGAAACGTCAAGCAACTCGTATGTACCACGATGGTCAACCTTGACAACGTCGTTGGTTGATCTGGCGACTTTCTCCAAGATCTTGCCAGAATCGTCGTTTACGTTGCGGTATTTGATGGTCCAAGGCGCCTGACCAGTTAAGCGTAAAGGTAGAGGAATATTCGTGCCCTCGATGGTCATTATCTTGTGCTTTCCTTCCAAATGACCAAACGCAGCTCTGGGTCTCTGATGTCGGACCATGAATTTAACGTCGTCGTTGAGGAAGATCTTACAGCCCGTCTTGTCCTGAACGCTTGCAAGGGCAAGTGAGTATTCGCCTCCTTTGACCAAGGGGTCGGTCTTGATCTTATAGATATCCCCTTCGATTCCAGTGACTTTCTGCTTTCTACGTCTCCCATCATGGACGATCTCGTACTCCAAAGTGAAGGGAGGTTCTCCAGAGAGCTCAACGTTCATCTCCACTGGTTCCTCAATGCAAGCGTCGATCTCACCTGCTGGTCGTCGTAGATAAGCCGAGGCCGGTGGCTTCACATCTTGTTCTAAGATCAAGTCACTGCTTAACTTATGTCCCTTGTATACAGAGTCGTCGATAGAGGTAAATTGATACTTGAAATGACCAGCGTCGCGCGGTTTGAGCTCCAGTTGATATCGTAAGCCTGGAACCTTTACAGACTGCGGTTTGGTGCCACTCTTCGTGATAATATTATATCTTACTACGAACGGCGGTGTTCCAATTAGATCCAGATCAACAAGCAAACCAATGGAATTGCCAGCACATTTGTCGTTAATGTTTTCGGCGCTAATAGCTAACTGCGGCTCTGGCGCATTTAGGAGCAAGCATGACGATGGCTCCCTCACCTCACCCTCGCAGAACTTACTCTTCACGCTAATCAAGGTGTAGAGACCTGGCTCGCGGATGTTCGGTGTTTGGTGTGAATTACGAGCCGAGAACTCTTCAAAGGTCACTTCGCTTCCGTGATCTCCAGCAGCGGTCAAAGAATCCAGTGGAGAGAACTTCCACATCAGCGTGTGCGACGTATCATCAGGTGTCCGGCCAGGCGTCGCGTAGTTAACAGGAAGTTCTGTTGACTGCCCAATAGCTACCATGAGCGGGCTTCTGGAGTCGCATCCGCCAAGCCTTGCAAGAGGTCTTTCGTGAACCATAAAGTTCTGCTCCATATGAGTGTTCTTGGGATAAATGTGCTCCCCATCTTCACCAAGGACAGTGAAATTGGCCACGTTTCCGGTGGCGTCATGAATCTCGTTAATAGAATATAGCCACGGCCCACTTGGACTCATAGATTCATTCAATGGAATGGTGACTTTCTGTGATCTCGCCCACGAGACATCTTGACTACCAGCGGTAACTAAAGTACTTGGTCGTGTTACACCCAGGAGTGGCGATACAAAGTTTTCCGGTTGATTGCTCTGAAAGTGGAAACTCCTATCTTTGTCGTTGATGGTACGACTGTAGACGATTTTCAAAGGAGGTGTACCCTCAAGCTCGATGGTTAAGTCAGACAAATCTCCCAGACATTTGTCTGAAGCCGCAGACTTGATGACTGCTTTAGGACACTTAACAACAAGAGTGTCGGACATCCTTCGTTGAACTTCCAGTTTCGATTGGTCGATTATTTTGAAAAGCCGATAGAGCCCCGGCTTCTTCACAGTGTACTCTAACATGTAAACATTCGGATCATCCTCCACCCTTCGGAAGTCCCTCATTTCCTTTTTCTTAAGTTCGATGGTCTCATTCGTATTGGTATCGAAATCGATGCGCAGGAGCTCGATGTGCACAGGTTTGGTCTGGTTGAAATACATGGGAAGCTTGACAGCAGGTCGACTGCTGTCTATACAGAACGGGAGGCCATCTGGGTTCAGTGTAGCAGATCTAGTGAGTGTTAGCGGGGTATATGAAAAGATTTTGATGTCTAGCATACCCTTCTGGTAAGATGTTGATGATTTGCTTTCCCATGATCAAAGATGAATTGTGCAGAATGCTCGCAGGTCGAACATTGTTCTCAGAAATCGATAACTCCCTGTCGAAGAAGGTCTTTGTGAAGAGTAATAGCCATCCTTGAAGTGGAAGCTGCGCAGAGTTAGCTGAACTGTCCAAAACTCATTCGCATATTCTGCCTACCCCGATCCTAAACATCAACATACCATCAAACACAGCATGCAAAACGAAAGCTGTATGAGACGTTTGTTGAGACCATTCCAGCCATGGTATCCTAAGTTTGGGTACCCAGTATATAAATAGTGCATCTATAACTGCCCATTTCAAAAATAATGAGAATGATTCTGACTCGTCCTCCACAAGCTGCCACCAGTCATATAAGCGCCATACAAGAAGCAGCCCGTAAACTCCCACAGCGTACATACGCTGGCTCGGCGCATCGATGAGTTCCACGGGTATCACTGGCGCATCAGAATCGGTTGTTGTGCTCGACGCCGTGGGGATGTCTCGTAGAGGAGAAGTGACTCTCGGTTGCGGATTGCGCTGGCCACTTCCTGGCGTTGAGGGCAAACCCGAACGCATTCTCGGGGTTCCATTCATCTTTGTAAAAGTCCTACAATAATCATTGCATTCTTGACTGCCTGCTATGGACTCTTTCTTTTGTGTCCAACCAGGATTGTGATCGTATGCCCGGAACGTGTATCCACACCCAGCGAAGAATATACGACAAATACAGGCGGATCGATGAATATCGAGCTGTCGGCAAGAACCTGTTATGGTTGTGGGTGTAGGTGTTCCTAGCTTCAATTTTTTACCAGAGTCGCGACGACGCGTTCTATGAATTTTTGAGTTGATACGCCTTACGCTCTATTTTGTAACGCACGGACCATGTACAACTTATCACTTCCTCAACGGCACATCATGTCTTGAGTTCACTTACATACAAAATGTGCCTTTGATATGTTTTTAAATAAGTTCTCGTCACAATTCGGAAGGGAAGAGAATATCTGAAGCTTCTACCTGGTGAATAACAGGTCGTACATCACACTATGCCAAACTTCGTATCAATCTCGGAATCACTTTTCCTTCCATTCTATCCCGTTTGACTACTTTCTGCACAAACATTCAGGTTTAAATCACACACAGCAAGTTTTGTTATATTGCTACTCTTTTCTGCAAAACATATCGTCGTCTTCTTCGTTGAATGGGAAACTAAAATCAGACTTTGGCTAGAGTGGTCTAACTCATCTTAAATATCTATCATAACAACAATCTGCAGTGCCAGGCTAGAAAGCCACTTAGCCACAACGATGGAGGAGTCTCCAGTACCATCCGCGGATTCTGGTGTAGAGACGAGAAGGCGTTCTTCTAGGAATCAGAGTCATTCTACATCTCCAAGTGGAGGATCAAACAAAGCCTGGGGAGGGAGTTTAGATGCAGTCAACGGCGACCACGTGGACCAACCATCTCTTTCGGCAACAGGCCGTCCATCTAGGCGTGCTACAGTGAAATTAAAGAAACCAGATGCGGAAATCATCGAAGAAGCACTAAGGCCACTCACGGATGAAGAGCGCAATGGTTGGAAAGGCTGGTGTGAGCTTGAGAGCGACCCAGTATGCTCCTAGAATATTCTCCATGTTTGTCCACCGCTTACGGAATCTGAATAGGCGTTGTTCAATTATATACTTCGTCAGTACGGTGTCAAGAACATCAAGATACACGAGGTGTTAGGGTTGGAGGATGATATGTTACAAAATCTACCGTGGGTTATCCCGATTACAATAGTTGACTACAACTGACCATCTGCAAGCAAGCCTGTGCATGGACTAGTCTTCTTATTCGAATACCGAGACGAAGATTCGGATGATGAAAAGCTACCAAAATGCCCGAACCATGTGTGGTTTGCTAATCAAGTAAGGATTCTGAACAATAACATTATCAACGCTCTGCTAAAAAGAAGACCAGACGACACACAATGCATGCGCGACTATCGCTCTGCTGAACATTGTCATGAACATTCCTCAGGTTGATCTTGGTGAGAACCTAAAGCAGTTTAAGGAAGAAACTCTGCATCTGAAACCTGCGTATCGAGGACGAAAGCTAGATCAGAACAACCACATTCGCGCGCTTCACAACTCTTTCGTGCGGAGAATGGACATATTGAACGCAGATCTTTCCCTCAGCAATGATATCGAGGCGAAGAAGAAAAGACGGGACAAAGGCAAGAGACCTGCTAAGAATAGATCGAAGCAAAATGAAGACACGAGTTTTCATTTCATTGCATTTGTTCCTGTAAGAGGGGCTGTATGGAGACTCGATGGGTTGCAACGCCAGCCAGTCAATTTAGGTACAAACATAGCATCCATCTATCCAGTTGATTCTTGCTGACAGTATTGAGGCAACTATGAAAGCGACTGGATCTCGATTGCGCGAGCAAACATCTACCGGCACATAGGGGAACATGATGGCGGCCTCCAATTTAATCTGCTGGCCCTTTGCCAAAGCCCTCTCGCAAGCATTCCAAACCAGCTAGCGCAAAATATCAACACTGTCAGGGCCTTAGAAGAAGTGCTGTCAAATACAATGCCGGATTGGAGCTGCCTCGGCGATACCGATGATGAGAAAATCATCAGGGGGCCATGTGAAGCTTTCGGAATATCGGACATTCTTCTGCGAGACGCAAGAATATCTCCAGAGGTAGAAAATGTGCTTGATCAAGCGCACATGGATACCACCATGCTTCTACAAACACTTTTGCGGCTTGTGGCAGAGCAAAGAGGCATGCGCGTTTCCTATTCAGAAGAACTAGCCACGATCGACCGCGAAAATCTCCAAGCTGCAAGACGGAAAGAGGACCACACACCATTGGTCTATCGGACGATCCGAACCTTGGCCGAGAAAGGCGTTTTGAAAGACATCATGAATGAAGTTTAAGTGTGGCTGATATAGGCCGGGTTATGACACCTTGCTATAGTGATAGGTAAATACTAGTCGTCAGGATACTCCTCCTTGAAGTTTGCAATGAATCGGCAAGCCTCCTTGTCGTACCGCTTAAAATACTGACCAGCCACTTTGAGCAACAGTGTTACGTCCGGCTCTTCTACCATCTCAATGTTGTCTTCTGCGACGTATCGTATGCTTGCATCTTCTACACTATTGATCATATCTGTAAGCATGTCGAACGCCACTTTTGTGTGATATGTGAATGATTACTTACAGTGCATGATAAAAGCTTTGATGTCGACCTCTGGTTAAATCATCTATTTGGTGATCGACTATCCAGGTGGAGTCCATACCACATTCGACGTCCCAACCAATTATTGCCGCTATGTACCGGTACCTCCGATGGCGAAAGACCTTCCCAACTCTGAATTTGACATTGCCTGTATCTCCGGAACTACTGCGTGTTCGCACCTGCCGCGGCGTCGAGTCCACCGCGCGAATCAATCTCAATGCCTCAGAAAGTTCTGCGTGCTCAGCAGATAGGCCATTGTAGGACGGAAGAACATATCGTTCAATAAGTGAAACATCCTCGGGGTATGACTTTTCAAAGCGGGACAATAGCATAGGTACAAATTGATGGCGGCTATATCCTGGAGGCACTGGTTTCGGATCCAGGAAGAAATTAGCCCATAATGCTGAGTAGATTGCATGATCCATCTCCATGAAAGGCATATCATTAAGTCGCGTGTTTCTGTGGTTCAGCGGTCCCTGAAATGATCGATCCATTCTGAAATCTTGAATAGTCGCGACGATATTTCTGGTAGTCCGAAGAACAAGGTTATTTGTATTTGAAGCATGTTTGATGTGCTCATAGAACTCAGAAGCTCGGCCCCGCACTCCCCATTGCGCCAGAGTCTGTTGCAGATATTCTGCAGGATATTCAACATCCGAACGGTAAGGATCAAGATACATAGGCTCGCCTGCTGGACTCTTCTTTTTAAGCGGTTTGTTGTCCAGGTCAAATGAAGGCACTGGGAAAACCATAGCATGAACATGGGCGGGCATAGCGCAGAACCTCGCATCAATACCAAGTCTTTGGGCAACAGCACAATAGATAGCGACAGACACCAATGGTAGAGAGGGATGCTCGGGTTCCTGCAATGCCAGACCAATATAGTTGTTCTGTAGGTCGCGATAGGTAAGTTCCGAATCCAGCCCGAGGAGGCTGTGTGTCCGAAGAAATGCGACAACGGTCAGAGCTTTCTTCCGTGTGGACATGTGATTGAACCTTGGATATTCACGTCGTATGCGAGCCGCAAGATCGTCGAGTACATCGGAAGTCTGGGACCTGTTAGTCATGCTAATTACATATCACCGTCATTAGGACGCACCTCAAGCAGATCTCCAGGATGCTCATGGAGAATAAACATGTCGTAGACTGCTAACGCCGTTTCAACGGGTATATCCTCGCCCCTGGCGAGCCTTGACCATACCTCTAGGGCCTTTGCGCGATGGAGAGAATCTAGTACTGCGCGAGCATAAAAGCTACGAATATGTCAGAATCGCACATGTGCACATTCAGTTCACTTACGTCCTGGAAAGCTGGTCATCGTCATCGTTGCCGGTGTGGCAATTTCGTAATAATGTATCCTTCGCATCATATCCAAACTTCCCTATTTCCTCAAAGTTTACAATACGATTGGCGCGGGTTTCGAGGATGCGATCCAAATGTTTTGCGGTCTTCAAGTCCACTTTCATCCGATGTATGTATATACCCTTCCAGTCAACGTTCCCTGCCGCGCCTGCGAACTTCTCTCTGATGCGGTGTTTGCCATCCCAGTACTGAAAGTCGACGCGACAGTGGTGCCGCCAGAGCAATGGTTCGTTTCCTAGACGACTGAAGCGCTTCGAGACGAGAAGAATATTGCTGAGAAGATCCTGGGGCGAAATAAAGTAAAGAATCTGTTGCAGGACTTCGTCGGGAAGAGGATCGAATGCAGATGGTCGAGTAGGAACACCTCTGTAGGTCTCTCGCATCGTGAAAGGTATTGCGGTCCCAAGTCGGACGCCGAAGAGAACTCGCTCGCAGAAAAAGAGTCAGTGGCGATGGGAATATCGACGTATGGGTCTACGCCTGAGTAGTTGTTGTTCCAAAAAGACAATGGTACGCTCCGCTCTCGAGTTACACCCGGATATATTTTCAAAGGAATATGAACTAGGATGGCTCGAAGGTAAGTTTGTAATAATTCTCGTCCATCGTCATTTTGGATTATCTTATCGACGGCCTTTATTAGTGCGCCACACCTAATCTTCCTATACCTACGTAGTATCGAGTGCCTTTCTTATGAAAATTGTGTTGTAGAGCTCATCACTCTCAGCTACTCTCGCATCTATCGTTCGTGGACCAAGAGTCCAGGTGATTCGAAGTTTTCCACTTTCAATTACCCCGCCACCCGTGACATTTCTGCGAATTGAAAAGTCGTGGTGTCAAAATATTTCACAAGCTTTCTGTACTTTGACGTCACACTGAAATGCTGATATAATTACAACTCGCTATGGTCGCTAACATACAAAAATTACCACTGTACCATATCTAATTCCCCTTAATGCTTCTTGGGTATCATAAATGTGCGATACTGAACGCCCTCCGAAAAGTCCCGAGAACTCCAATCCTACATGATGGTGCATCTGCTATGCTTGTTGTGCGTGTAGTGTACCCCAAACCTCTCAACACCGTCTTGTATCTCAAGTTCAATCTGTTTCTCTGCGGTCTCAGCTGGAAAGTACCTTTTAAGGAGAGCCGAGAGGACTGGGTCAATATTATCTGAGCTTAGGAATTAGCTAAAATGTAGATCAAATTTCGTCCCCAATATGAGTCGAGAGTCCAGGGGTTGCAGTGCCGAGAGTCAACGGGGAGTAGAAGAAAGTGAAGCAAGGCGACATCTACGTACCTGTGTCAGCTTCCATCACAACATGTTCACGGCACAAAGGACACGCCGCTTGTCGCAATCTTTGGAGAGCTATCGTGCAACGAATGCAGACCACGTGTTTGCACCGCAAACGAACGGGCCTCCAGCAAATGCTGACACAGACAGGACAAAGGAAGTCGGCAAGCAGAGGAACGGGCTTTATGATATCCTGTGCTATTTGTGTGCAAACCGCCTTCGCCATGGTTTCAGTCATGATGGGCTCAGATTGAATCAGCTTGGGAAATTTCTCTCTGGCGCCAAGAGTGGTCCTTTTATCGAACTCTAGTCAAGGTCAGCAGTCAGCATAAACAATATGTGGCAGTTCCAGTGAAAATCATTTGAGGCAGTAAGGGAAAAGACATGAAGGTCCTTTTTTCGTCAAGTTCACCCCAAACAGCGCCTAAGATATTGGGTGCGTGAGATCTTACTTTTCAAAATCTTGTTGATTGCCGTTTGATTGATCTCTTGAAAGCTCAGATTCCGTAGAAGTGTAACATTGATGCTGATGAATCTGTTTACTACAAGAATTTGTGGTGAGCACCAGAAGTCGTGACAGTAGGAAGGTACGCCGTTATACATACGCGCTGCATGACTCTCGGGCAATTTGAAGGACTTCACGGTACCCCTTTTGGTTACTTCGCTTTGAAACCACCTAGATTGGTGCTTGTTAGCTAGTTGTGTAACCTTATATTGCCAAACAGAGCTTATATGTTCGGGTGTGCACGGGGTAGTTCGCATCGTACTCACTGTAGCTGTCTCAATGCATTTGCGCTATTTCGCTTCCCACGGTCCTGCTCACGGGCAGAGAAGAAGATGTTTGCCTCCAGATAGATTTCAAATAGTTGCCTCCATCGAGAGATATCCGTCTTTTTATCGCGCTTAGACGGCTTTATTAAAGCGACGAGCTCTTCGGAAAGATTGTGGATTTCACTACAAAGTGCTTTCTGCTCTTCCGCCTGCAGTGCATCAAGATTGGTAACATCGCCCTGGATAAGTCCAAAAAATTCAGCATCAAAGCTAAGCGGCACCTCTACACGGCGGACAAGCGGTCTTTGTTCCAGCTCGTAGCTCGCTGACGATCTCCTATATGAGATTAGCTACCAAATGGCGGTGCTGATGAGATACAGGATACTCACTCGTCGTCCGATTTACATTGGGACTTGTTCACGTCTTGGAGAATTTCAGCGGGTAGAGTCTCGGGCTCGCCGCGGTGTTTGGCCACCAACTCTTTCAGGTAGTTTCTGGTGTCAGGTGATAATCTTGCATCAACAGCAGTTCCATCTTCTAGCCATAGTATGAGCTTTGGGCGGAACCGCGACTCTTGGTAGAATAACACTGTTAGCTCATGCTATAAGTACCATCTGCACTTGGCGGGAGACAACCCACAGTCCAAAAGTCAAGGCGACAAAGTAGGCAGAACTTACCGTTAAATTCATACATGTAAGCCGGACCAACATTAGAGATTTCTTTCAATTTCGCAAGAGCATCAGGGCCCAATCCGCAATCACGTAACTCGGCGGCAATCTATAGGGGATAGATTAGTTCAGGACATATCCTGTGCAAGAAGGATGCGCACTCTTTTCAAGCATTTCTTGAGCTCGCTATATGGAATAGCAGAGTCAACCCAATGCTGCGGGAAGCCCTCCCGTGCCAGGGCATCTTTGAATTCGTGGGCGAACTTCATAGTGCAAGGTAGATACTCCAGATGGTGGTGGTGGTGTGATAACGATAGGTTGAGGTTAGATTTTGCTATCGTGCTAGCCAAAATAATGCATATAGCAGTAGCAACAGCGATTTGAATATTACGAAGTTGTTTGAAAAGATGAGAAGCTGAGAGGAAACGGCATAACCTTAGGATATTGCCATAACCAAGCAAGTGATTGCATGTTATTATTTAGTAGGAGTGGGCGAAGAAGTAAGTGCTACCAAGATTAAAGCAAGAGGTAAGAGGTAAGAGGCAAGGACAAGCACGGAAGCAATGAAAATAAAATTTGATGAAGATTTGATAACTTCAAAGCTTGAAGTACAGTAGGCAGGTCTAGTAGTCCTCACAAACTGTCATGTGTCATTCCTACTGATAGAACTTAACCTCATTTGATACTAGAGCTGCCGCATCGGACTCACCGTGGATCTACTTCGCAAGTTGCACGGTAAAATTGTAAAATTGAGTCCTCGATGCTTGTTCCTGTTGTACAGTAAGGTTAAGGTTATGTCGATAACGGGTCGTCGGGTCTGACCAATAAGTCGAATATGTGCAATATACAAAATATCTACGGAGTAATATTGAATACCGTTAACTTATCTGCAAGGCACAGAAAGTCTCGAGCGAAGACATGGCTCAGCATGGGAAACCGAATCCCATAGTCCAGGCGTGCCAGGGTTTAGGGTTGTTACTGGACGAGGCACCAAGCAGAAGAGGCGAAACTGCAGCCCTGCCACGCCTGCTGGCTTCTGAGCGACCACTAAATGTACCCCGCGATGGATCCCATGTGGAACCAACCATATGTGATTATCGTCCCTCGAAAAAATTGTCCAGTCTTGCATATATATAATTTTCTTTTTCGACACCCTACACACAGCTATCTAGTCCATCAAACGACTATCTCCGGAAGCATTCCGATCATCAAGCACACATCGATTTATCTGGAGCAACTCTGCGGCTCGTTCACAAGCCATGGGCGCAGAGCAATCGTCCGCTCGAGGGGATGCGCAGAGCAATGGCGGGGTTAAGAAAACGTGCTACTATGAACTGCTAGGTGTGGAACGCCAGGCTTCCGATGACGAGTAAGGGTCCCCTCTTATCCATGCGGTCATATTCTGGAATGGGCGAAGAAGCAAGATAGTCTGCCTCCACGGCAGTGGCCCTCGGAGAGCCAGCGGAGCGTCACTTCTATACACAGATAAAGCAAAGAAATATGCGGTCATATTCTGGAATCCATGCTGATGTTTTCAGGATCAAGAAAGCATATCGCAGAAAAGCTTTAGAACTTCATCCCGATCGAAACTATGGCGATGTGGAAAATGCCACCATTAAATTTGCTGAGATCCAATCTGCATACGAGGTCCTGTCGGATCCGCAGGAAAGAGCCTGGTACGATTCTCATCGTTTATCTATATTAGGCGGTGGTGAAGCAACGGAGGATCACTTCGAAGAAGATGTTCGAATGACGAGCGCTGCGGAGCTTTCAAATTTGATCGGGAGGTTCAACGCCAGTGTGCCTTTCACAGATGCGCCCAACGGATTCTATGGAATACTTCAACAAACCTTCGCATCTCTTGCAAAGGAAGAAACTGCGGCATGCGAGTGGGATGGTCTTGATATAGTGGATTATCCCGAGTTTGGAAGCGCTGATGACGATTACGACGACGTTGTTAAACCTTTCTACAGAGTCTGGGGGAATTTCTCCACACAGAAATCGTTCTCATGGAAGGATATGTACCGAACCTCAGACGCACCTGACCGAGCAACACGCCGGCTGATAGAAAAGGAGAACAAAAAGTTCCGTGATGAAGCCAAAGCGGAGTTCAATGACGCTGTCCGACATCTTGTTATGTTTGCAAGGAAAAGAGACCCCCGTTACACGCCGAATTCTCAATCCCAAGCGGAAAGACAGAAAAACCTACGAGATGCAGCTTCCGCACAAGCCGCTCGTTCACGCGCTGCCAATCTAGCAAAGATGAACGACCACGTTATTCCTGATTGGGCACAGGCAAAGACAGATGAAGCGCACGAAGGGACTATCGAAGATTCCGAGGAGGAGTCAGAAGTCGAACAGATAGAATGTGTCATTTGTCAGAAAATATTCAAGAGCGAGAATCAGTATGAGGCCCACACAAAGAGCAAGAAGCACGTGAAGGCAGTGCAGCAAATTCAGAAGCAGATGCGCAAGGAGAACAAAACATTTGCACTGGATACACCGGCCGATCGGGGATCTGAAGCCCCTAGCAACGAATTCGAAAAGTTGAGTCTGGATACAGGACCTGAAGAGCAAGTGGAGCATGATAATAACGTGGGACCAGAATCTAAGGCGGATAAAGACCAAGTCGGAAAGGAACCTGTATCCCCAACTAATGACGTCTCTAAAGATTCTGCGAAAGTCAGCGACACTAGTGACATAGATGATGACTACGTTTCAAGAGAGGCCATCGCAAGCAGACTAACAGACTCGCCTCTAACAGGGAGCTATACGCCAGATGCTGACGATTTCATAACACATGGAGACCTCGTCACTCCGGACAAGAAATCACAAAAGAAGCCTCTCGGTAAAGCCAAGGCCAAGCGTGCCAAAAAGGCCGCCCAACAAGAGACGGCTCAGCAAGATGAATTAGAGGTAAGTCCTCTTCCATCCAAGCGGGCAATTCCGCTAATAAGAAGCAGTTTAAATGTGTTACCTGCCATGAAGGATTTCCTTCCAAATCGAAACTCTTTAATCATATCAAGGAATTAGATCATGCACAGCCAGTAACTAAAACTGGGAACGTAAAAAAAAAGAGGAAGAACTAGATTTTGGATTTAAGCGTATTTTGGGCATCATCCGAGCATTATACCATTTACTACATAGCAGGGAGTTTGGTAGACGGTGCGTTATACTATTGATAGATGTATAAAGTAATGAAGTTTCATGCTTTCACATGAACGACGTGCAGAGCAATATCATAACTTATACAGAAAGTCTAGAGGTTACCAATCCCAAACGCCTGAACTGCATGATATCTCATGAATAGATTGTTTCCCGAACACCTCATCCATCCAATACAGTATCTTCATCCTCGTCATCGAAAGTCTCGACCTCATCAATTGCTCCCTCTCTCTCCGCCCCAAGGCCATAGAGGGCTGGGTCTTTATCAGCAACATGTATGACACCTTTACCTTGCACTTCTTTGACAGCTCGGCGCCACTCTTTCCAGTCATTTTCATCCTTGATCAAAAAGGCGATGAGCATACTGGGGTCCATTTCCTTAATATGCAGTCGCCGAAGCCTACGGGTATGACACGAGTCAATCTCCTCGACCGTATAGTCTTCCACGCGATCTTTGAAAGGGAGTGCAGGTCGTGTCTGATGTGGGTCTAGGTAGAAGAAATCCGAACCCTGCACACCGATGAAGTAGTGAGATGACGATGGACGACCGCTGAAATCACGTCAGTACTGCAACTCCGAACAGGACAGTATGTGGCTTACCCAGCAATTCCGATGGACTGAGGCATTTGAAGAGAAGCCTTTAAAGCCTCCCAGTAAACAGGAGTTATCTTGTCAAGGCCCAGTCTTGTGCCGACCAGAATTAGGGTAGGTATGAAGGTTGAGTTGTCAGGTTTCGCAATACTCATAAAAGTATCTTCATAAACATCCGAACCGTCGCCGGTAATATACACTCGCAACTCCGACTGCGACTCACTATTTGTCAAAGCCCTATATCGTGTTAGTTGCAAGCAAAGTAAACAGGCAAAGAAGGTCTTCTTACTGTATGCAACGAGCAGTAGCAGATGGACCAAACCATTCCCCTGGGTGTTTCCCACATGCACTCGCGCCATGCTGGACAAATTTGTGTATAGAATATGGTGCTCTGGAATCGTCCGCAAACATGGATAGGATTGTTCGTTCTTCATTGCTGGATCTGCCACGCCGCCAATCTACAGGTCTTTATTAGCCACCAGGGTCAGAAACTAACTGGAGTGGACATACCTCTGCCCATTCGCAATGCAAGCAGAGCGTTTCCTAGCAAACTTTGCCCGGACCTTATCATACAGCCCCATCCCGTATCAGATGTAAACCCTCCTTGATCAACAAGCTGACTTCTCAATCGCACAGACAGCGACATTGCCGAGAGAGCCTTTGGATCCTGCGACTTCGCTATTGCCGGGAAATTTGACCGATATGTAAACCATAACTTTGCTTCAAAGTCCTCTAGAAACGCCGTCGGCCATCCCCCTTCAGCTTCACCAGTATCGCAGTCATCATAGCCGGAGCTGGATTCTAGGCTGCCAACGGTGCTATCCGGTGGTGTTGATGTATCAACACTTTGAGGTTGTTTCACTGCTAGGAAAGTCCCTTCTTGTGTGGGCGAATCTGCAACGGCAGAAGTCGACTGCTTTTCCGAGGCTCTATACTCTTTTCCTAAGCACCATATCGGTGACTTGTCGGATGCATCGTTCGTTGGTTCGGGGTCCCAGAAATACTGGACAAGGCGCTTGTATCGATCAACACTCGTCATAGCTGGATGCAGCACTGGCCTAGCAATCAAATAAGCAAGCTCATAGGCTGGCCGAATTAATGGGAGGAAAGCGAGAGCGACGAGAAAGATGGTCCAGAATCCGCAGTAGGATTTGAAAGGCTCAGGCGGGTATACTCGAGAGTTCCCTTCTTTTTGTATATTAGAGAGGCGTGAACAAAGATTACGAGGGCGTTTATTAGGTATACACGAAGACAAGAGAGTCAAGGTGAGATGGACGTATGATATGGTTCTTCGTAGCAGTCGGAGGGAGGGAGTTGGAGTGTAAAGTGTCTAAGATGTGTGAGGGATGTTAGGTAAGTAGGCGGGCTGGCGGGCAGCTGATGATATGAGGCCCGGTACGTACCCGTACCCTGGGACGATCCCTGTCACTCTAGGAGTCTAGCTGCCAGTTTGCCTACGAAAGACGAGCCTACGGCCCTACGGTAACCTCACGTCGCGCAGTCACTCCGCTTGAACTTATCGATAAGCTCTCGCGCTCGTCAAGGTCACGCTAGCCCCGGTAAACCAAAGTGCCAACCCAACCTCTACCGTTTACGTAGCTGTGCCTGAATAATATCCCATTCACCATCCAGTCAACTTTTACTTACTCGTATCGCCACACCAAAATTTTATGGTTTGTTCGCGATCCCTTCATGGATCCTTCGAGTAGTCATCCCTTCTTGAATTCGGTAATTGCATCAATCCCATAAACACACTCAAGGATGCCTAGAAACAAACGAGGAGGTGGTGCTGGTGGTGCTGCTCGGAGGGGCAATTTCACCTCTTCTAGAGGTGGACGGTCGGCATTCGTACCCTTTGCTGGTACTCAGAACTCACACGGTGGTACTACTTTCCCCGTCCTCCAATCCGCAACTAAAACTGGGCTATGCTTATTGGAACTGTCTGCAGGTTTCACACTTCAGGATGAGGCCCGAAACACAGAGCGTCATCACTCGTTCGCGGATTCTGGTCAGAAATTAAGACATGCAAAGGTCAATTTTGTTAGTGCTGGTAACCTTACACCACCTGATATAGTTAAGGATTCAGAGGAAGCTATGGCTGCGATGAGCTTGGAACCTGCGAATTTGAAATTGAAGGGCGCACAAATGGCCGGCGAGCCACCAAGAACTACGGACGAAACAGAGCTTGATGGCGAGCAAACCTCTAGTGCACCTTTTTCATTTGTGGTTGATACTGTTGGCAGTCAACCAGTGCAGACTGGCCTCTCTGCTCCACGCCTGCGCTCAATTTCACCTGCACGATCGGATTCGAGTGAAGAAGTCATTCTTTTCCACGGACGAGGACAATCTACAGTAAGAACAGTCGAGACTCGACACGATAACCCAATGGCGCTGGATCCAATAGATGCGAAATTGAAGATTGTTGAAGACAAATTACACGAACAGCAAATTCTGTTAGAGGAGACTCTCAGGGACAAGGAAGAATTGTTCGAAGCATATCCTGCAGCAACAGCAGAGCCATCTTCTCCTAATTTCGAGTCCATCTTGCCGAAAAACACTGGCAAAGGTCGACGTCGGGGTCGCGCCCGCGGACGCCGTTGGGCCGCTGAAGACGCTGAAGATGAAATGATTGCAGACTATATTGCGAACATAGAAAACGAACAGGGCGATGGTGAGGTGGATTTATCTTTCAACAGGCGCGAGTTGGGTGGTGACCTGGGCAGTAACGACGAGGGAGCTTGGCAAGACGCATCATCCGTGGAAGCAGATGGCGTACTCAAAAATCCTGTAGAACACGGATGGGGTCGAGCCGAACTTGAAGACCTTGATGACCTTAGCACGTCTGATGAAGCCAGGGGTAAAGTCCAAGCAATTCTTTCCAAAAGAGAGCGTGCCGCTGGTTTACAATACCTGATCGTTTGGGAAGACCAGAGCGTCGATGAAGCTCGATGGGTATCGCTGAGTGTGTTGCACGATGTGGGCGCATTGCCGCTAATCGAGGTCTTCGAGGCGGAGGAAAAATTAGTCGCGGAGTTTGAAGATAACAGTGACGACGATAGCGATGAGAGTGATGATGGAGACGAGGGCGATGATATTGATGACGAAGCGGACTTGGTGCAGAGGAGGATTGACAGAATGGATGATGAACAAATAGCAAGAATACTCGCAAAACAAGAAGAGCTAGGCATGGGAGGAGATGAAATTTTACTTTTTGACGATGACGTCGATGACGAGGATGATGAGATCGAGGCTCGTCCCATTGACCTCAACAGCTTTATATTATCAGGAAAGAGGAGCATGAAGGGAAAACAACGCCGACAAGGTGAATTTCCAAGGGCTGCCGCACTTGCAGATGCGTATGATGGCTTCGACGTAATGGATTTTGACCGTCCGGTGCTTAAGAAGAAACCGAAAGGACGCAAAGGAAAACTGATTCTCGATGATGTTTCCGACTCAGAGCTTGAAGCATCGATGCAAGCAGCATGGGAGAATGATCGTGTCAAGAAGAAGGAACGGAAGCAAGAACGAGAAGTACTGCGTGCTCAAGGTCTACTTACTGGCAAGCATGGGAAACCCGATCTCAAGGCGAAGTACAAGGAGGGAATGGGTCTTCATGCGTTAAAGGAAGAACTCAAGCAATTCCTCATGAGTGATAACACTACGTTAGTACTCTTTCTACTCATCAACTGCGATGCTAATGCTATCTATAGTTTGGCCTTGCCCCCGATGGATAAAATGGATCGTAAGGTTGTCCATGAAATTGCGAATGCTTTCAAATTAAAGTCCAAGTCGGCTGGAAATGGTGCGAAGCGATATCCTATCCTTTACCGTACTACACGAACCACTGCATACATTGAGCACACCTTTGATGCAGTAGAAGCGCGACTCACCCGTCGCTTCCTGCCGCGCAATGATGTTGGCGGGAGAAGATCAGGCGCCACTCCTCGACGTTCTGGTCGTGGAGGCCCTAATGCTGGTGTTAGTTACAGGGATGGTGATATTGTTGGCGGATCCGCTCCAGAACTTGGCGTTGAAAACAAGGGCAGAGCAATGTTGGAGAAGATGGGCTGGAGTAGTGGAACGGCCCTTGGTGCTCTGAACAACAAGGGAATTCTTCAACCGGTTTCCCACGTGGTCAAGACGACAAAAGCTGGTCTTGGATAAGAACAATACTTCTCCATCTCAGGGATCTAGATGTGACATTCATGTATTTTTCGGAAGTCAAAAATAGCTCTTCTGTAGCAATCACTCCGTGTTGTAGCTGCAGAAGTAATGGATATCTAGCGCGCATCTCTTGCAATATATAATTCGAAACGTATAAGACCAGCGCGGGGTCGCGATCGCAGTCGGGTTTCCGTGTGAATGACGTGTTTGAACCCCATGAAAGCAGGAAGCAGTCGCGAATGAAGACATTATTGAAGTTTGATTCATTTTAAGGATTTCGTCCTCTGAATTCCCTATTCTGATGTGAAGACATTTATTGTACAATCCTCGTACCCCCAAAGCAGACCGTGAAGACATTTGCCCCCATAAAAGCAGACCGTCCATAACGCATTAAAAGAAAAACCCCAGTTCCTCAAACGACAACGGCCATCATCCGTAAGATGATACTAATCATATCCGATATTCCCATAAACCCCAAAGAAAAGACAACTTATTTCGTGCTGGAAGAGTACTTGGTAACGGCCTTGGTACCTTCTGAAACGGCGTGCTTGGCAAGTTCACCAGGGAGGATAAGACGGACACTAGAAAATTATTAGAATGGGTTGAATGGAAGGCATTGCGATTGTACATACGAGGTTTGAATCTCTCGCGATGAGATGGTGGACTTCTTGTTGTATGCGGCGAGCTTTGAGGCTTCGGTTGCGACGCGCTCGAAGATATCGTTGACGAAAGAGTTCAGGATGGACATAGCTCTGTTGGAGATACCAGTATCTGGGTGAACTTGCTTAAGAACTGTGAAAAGATGTTAGTATGTGTTGATCAAATGCGAAACGCGACCAGTCGCGATGTGCCGGACGCGTCTAGGACGCGCAAACATTCAACGTACCTTTGTAGATGTATGAAGAGTAGGTTTCCTTGCGGACCTTGCGCTTCTTCTTGCCATCAGCGGGTGTTGTTGTCTTCTTGCCTGCCTCTTTTGGTGTCTTGGTTGCCTGTGCAATGATTAGAGCTGAACGACCAGAAAGTTGGGGAATGAATTTACCTTGGAGGCGGTGGTGGAGGCCGGGGCCTTGGACGCTGGCTTTGGTGGCATTTTGAAGGGTTTGGGGTTTGGAAAGAGTAAAGTGAATTGAAGTAGATGAAATACGGTGTCGTTCGTTGAGAATAGAGAATTGTTTTTTGAGTTGTTGATGGATAAGTTGAAAGTTTGGGGAGAGGCACCTCTTATATTTTCGGCGTCGCGTAAGAAGAAAGTCGCAGCATCACCATGGTCTGTGCTCAGCCAATCAGAAAATACCTTTGGATTTAACTCAATTGTCGGTTAGAAACTAACCTTTTCTGTTCTTGCTCACTTGAAACTTGAGCGCACTGCTCTTGGATCATACTGTACATACCTTCGTACACATGAGGCTTATCACTCAAGTTTATTTCTTTCTCTGAATTCATCTGGCTGATGTACCTCGATTACTTTCTTCGGACGAATTTCCAACCAACTGTGTACTGTAGATAATTGCTCAGTCGAGAAGTTTATTCTGTGGTGAGCCCTCGCTTCTAATCGTACACTTCGAGTTACATGAGCCCATAACGCCGTGGTGGGTACTGGCAATGATTTTTGAAGCATGAAGATATAATCCGTCCACGTGACTGAACACCACGACAGCGAGTATACGATATCTCCGAAATTTGATGTTGAAATTTCCTATCTTGCGCTCGCGCACAATAACAAGAACACGGAAGGGAACACCTCTGTCTAACATGTGAAGCAGTCGTGAGTCCGGTCTCTGACCAACCAAGTTCCCCGTCCCGAGTCTACCACTCCAGGCATGGAAATGCCCCGGAAACCTCGATGACGACTGATCAGTTCCGGTGAACAAGAATATCGTTGGTGGCGGTAGGATAGTGCGGCAGGAGCCAAGGTTTTAACGTATTAAATGTGAGCTTGTGTCAATGAGACGAATGATAAAAAGTGCCGCCATCGATATCCTCCACCGTGGTCACAATGTCTACGGCACAGGCTATGGGGCAGAACTAGGATGCGGAGCCAGCGCTCATCAAGTCATCGAGAATCTTCGAGTTGAACCTACAATGCAGCAGTTTTACAACTTGGCTATTCTCGGCAACATCACAATTCGTCGTTTGAAAAAATTCTACTCAGAGTGCAACTCCTGACGCGTAGGTGCCAGTCACAACGCCATTGCCGCTTCCTCTCAATGCACGAAGGCCAAAACTACCACGATCGCAATGATACGAGTGATCGCCGCAGTGGTGGTGGCGCTGGTGGTGGTGGGGAGGGAGTGTAAGACGATATTAAGTCAAATTTACTCATATTTGGTTGGCTGATGCGTAAGCTCGACGTCTACACACAATAAATGACCCATAAGTAGATGTATTGAGTTCCTTTGGGTCGTCGATGGGATCTCGTCACTCTGCACATGTTTTTGTTATGTTTTCAGGCACCGTGCAGCGATCACAATTCTAGCAGTGGCCGCTCGATCTTCTATTGTTCGGCCTCTTTTCAGAAACCAATCTTTGGCTGCAGGCTTTTTGGAACCACAGATATCTTAAACGCTCAGAAGGCTGCTGGCGTGCAATACTCCGGACTTTACCTGTAACTATCTGCATGCTAACTTGTCAATCTCTTAACAGGCACGATGGAGGGAAGCTGGTTTGAAATCAGGCAGAGACTGATTAATGTAATGATATTGGCTGTACGGAATAACAGCATCTGTCAAGAAGTTCGCTCAGTGGACTCGTTCTTAATACATATAGTTCAATGAATCAAACAATCAATATTTGCATTATGTTCCTGTTAAGCACTTAAAGATGGTTGAGTTCCCCGATTCGCGTTACCTCTTCACTGCACCACTGCATGAGTGACTCCCAGAGGATAAGCAAGCCGACTGGAAGAGTTTATTAATATGCATCTTTCCGCTGAATACAGAACACAATGTAAGTGCAAGTAGTTCAATGGGCTCGAGATATGGTACCGCAAGGACACTTGTCAAGTAACCTCGCACTGCTCCGAGTCCCTTCCACCATGTTTAGGTCTGCCCGAGTTTTCTCGGAGTATGTCAATACGGAATCAGTTGTTGTGGTCTAATGTTGACTTGAAGACTTTTCGACATCACATCCCCATGGGGTAGGACTTATCGATAGCCTGCTAGATAAAGCTTTTGGTTTCATGAGAGTCCACCTCATATCAGTAATGCGTTACCTATATATAGGCAGAACGGTGGTTCATTAGTATATCAGTCTTTAACATCACTGGTTCTTACTTATGTGACCTGTAACAGAAAGCGAGAGGTCTTAATGTGTCTGAATGTCATATTCCAAAATAGTGTATATACATTATAGAGGAGCGGTATATTGCAGAAGAGGAACATTCGTAATGCTGCGAGAGATGATGGTTGTCGGTGAATTTAGTAGGAAATAAGTTACAAACTCATTTCTTACTTCTTTTAACCTCTTCCGACTTAAAAAGAAAAGCAACTGAGAGTGGGATGCAAACCAATATATAAACAAACTTTCGAGGTAGAATGCGATGTCAACACCAGCTACCGTTGGTTCAGGATCGATCCTCCGAATAGTGGTATCTATATCAGTCACTATAGACCCAGGTTGGTTCTTTCTAGCTGGGAGAGAAAGTTATCTATGTAGGCCTCTCTTTTCTATTAATTGCCACGCTATTACCTGTTATCTAAAATGATCTATACTATATAAGAATGAAGCTTTTATATAGTATATATTATCCTGTAGGGTGTTGACTATTCCTCAACCACCGTAAAAGTATAGTACCTGTATTTTCTTAGTCTACCGCTTTGAGATTGTTTCTTGGCCTAGGATATATAAGTTCAACCGCAATACGATGTTATATAGCAGAGTATTCCTAAAGCCTTTTGGAAATACCTTATATTTACTTATTGATACTGGGCTATTAGGTAGAGAGATAGTATTATAAATTGTCCTCCTAATAGCTCCTAGTATATTAGAAGTTTGCTGATGTATAGTGATGAACAAAGTCGAAACAATCAAGGAAATCGAAGAAAACATATAGACGCGCTGGAGAGGACCTTACTGAATGCCCGAGATCCAGAGGGTAGATAGGAATGAAGATGAAGAATATTGATACATAAGTCTTACTGCAATAAAAATCCACATAGAACAAGCAGCCTAAGAACAACCATGGCCATTCGGTTACAACGAATATAGCCAACAAGATTATGATACTTGTTACATGAAGTTTTATTATTATTCCTCTTCTATATACAAGGGGATAGAGAGTCCGCAGGTGGACTTTCAGTCTCGAGATTAGCGATCTCGGCTTCGAGAAGTACTTACGTGAACTTTTACTCTTCATTCAAACTGGAATCACTAAGAATATCATACCGATGGATCAGAAAGCGAAATTCTTGATGTTTAGACCCGGCCGCATACGATAGGAGAAAGAAACAAGAAGTATCACAGTCAGAGTTTGACTGATGCTGATACTTCAGGGGACTCGCCCTCGACCAGCACAGCACTGGCAGGGTCCAAAACTACGAGCGTCGAGCGTCGAGCGCACTCCGTGGCTCGGCAGGAGACACTATCGAAGCGGTTGCTACTTCACAAACCAACCATGGCACTACTATCAGTCGACTCCGCTGTCCATGGTATCCTGGCGCACTCTTAACTTCGATGAATTGAATCCAGCGCCCCTCAACACACACTATACAGAGATGGGAGAGAGTTCACCTCATCAACAGGCTAAGGCATATGAAGTTTCCCATTGCCATTCCAACAAAGTGCAGCGCTGCATACGAACTCAGAACATAGACACTCAAGATAACTACGGTTCCTGACTTTTAATTTCTCCTGAGTCATCAATTAGTTGCGAACTTCTATCAATAGTTGAGGACTTTCCATAAGCTCTATGCAACAATATGCATCTGAATGGCATTTGCCGTGTAGTGGAAGCTCTTCGATAGGCCTGGTGCGCAAATGAATCTACCGCAAAGAGCATCGAGAGGATATTCGTGTTCAGGAGCATGCCGTGGAATCAAGTAGAGAGAATAACACCACAAGCAGGTGTAAATGCCGAGGGTAGCGGGTGGAGGTGTTCAAAGCTCGGGTAAGGAAGTGCATAAGCAATTTTTCTGGGACTCATCAAGGTGATTGGACTCACTGCAGGGCACGGAGGGTCCTCGTTGAGGAGCCTTACGGAGTAACGTCCTGCGCGATGACTAACTGCATACAGTTGCAGTTTGCTCACGACCCAGAGGTTGGACGGAGCCTTGCCCTTTGAGATGGATGAAGCATGAAGTATCATATTTACTAGGCGTTTCTAAGCCTTTGCCCTTGTTTCTTGACCTACATTTACAAAACCGACAATACCCCAGATCGTACTCTTCGCCGTGGGGATTGCTAGTACCTAGCAATCCTTAACACCTAAGGCAAATCAATTTCTTGTTTATATGTTCCTGAATGGAGCCATATAATTAAAGATTTACAGAGCATTAATTCTTATGTGTCCACAACAGGTGCGAGTACAGAGCACTATTTGCACTGTGTAATGGTGTTTCGAATGTCGCAGTGTACATCTTGCATGTTTGAAGGCTTGAGTATTGGGAAGAATTAGTTGAGTCCCAGAAGTGGCAATGAGAAATGAAATACAATCAGTGTACTAACGTTGTCCACGACAAAAGGACAGGATAGTGCAGTTCAGTGCAGTGAGAAGTGAGAAAGAAAGCCATCCATTGGAATTTGCTGATTCTGCTCTACTTATTATTAAAGTAAGGTTATAAGTAATTTTCGGCATAGCTTATTATTACAATTTTTATTT
Source organism: Rutstroemia sp. NJR-2017a BBW (assembly GCA_002946425.1). NCBI lineage: Eukaryota > Fungi > Ascomycota > Leotiomycetes > Helotiales > Rutstroemiaceae > Rutstroemia > Rutstroemia sp. NJR-2017a BBW. Next base: position 814,658 of record NJPT01000052.1, read on the forward strand.
CTGATTGGCTCGAAAATCCAGAGTTAGGTGAGCCGAAAGAGGACTTAGCGCCATCGAGTGATTGACGCGAAGTTCCGTGCATATAATCAATTGTTCGTCCGCGAAACCATTTTAACAACCATCCACAACACAACATCAACCATTTCAGCTCATTAACTCACTCAACTTCATCTCAATCCACTCACCTCTCCACATACACCCCAAAAAACAAATCCATCAAGATGTCAGGAGGAAAGTCAGGAGGCAAGGCCGGAGCTGCAAGCAAGAACGCGCAGAGGTTTGTTCTCCATCTCGCTGCATTCTCAAACGCGACGTTTCTAACCCATCTGCAGTCGTTCATCCAAGGCCGGTCTCGCATTCCCAGTAGGACGTGTTCATCGTCTCCTTAGAAAGGGAAACTACGCCCAACGTGTTGGTGCTGGTAAGTCTATTCCAAAGTCGCGCCTCTTTCGGTTTCTAACGCGTCTTGTACCAGGTGCCCCGGTCTACCTAGCTGCTGTTCTCGAATACCTTGCGGCCGAAATTCTTGAGTTGGCCGGTAACGCCGCTCGCGACAACAAGAAGACCCGTATCATCCCCCGTCATCTGCAACTCGCAATCAGAAACGATGAGGAATTGAACAAGCTGTTGGGACACGTTACTATCGCACAAGGTGGTGTCTTGCCAAACATTCATCAAAGTGAGTCTTCCATCGCCGTACGCCTAATATCACAGTCTCTAACTTTCTTTAGACCTCCTCCCAAAGAAGACTGCCAAGCCTACAGGTGGCAAACCCACCAGCCAAGAGCTATAGAGTTTTCCTTTCGCGTTGTTAGCTTTCTGAGATGGTCTGCTTTTATGATAATGGGGTGTCGTATGGGTCTGGGTCTATGGTTCCTTTTTCGCGTTCCGGTTGTACATTAAATCCATGGCAATGGATTAGGATTGCTTTCTGAATCAATCTTACGAATGAGAATCCAAATGATCATTCTTCATTAATCGCGATGTACCCATTCTTTTTTTGTTTTGACGTGACTCGTTTTTGAAGTGCCGCAATCCAAACTGCTTCCCAATTTATATACGAATACAAACATCCGATGCGAAATGTATCGTCCGGGGTGGCCGAAACAATGATATATAAACCCTGACTTGCAAAGATCAATGGGAAGGTAGTCTTAGGACGGTGGCATTGGGAGGGTTTTATAAGTCCTTTAAAGTTCACAATGATTCATGTTTCTGGGTGATCACTTGAGTCTCCTTGAGTATTCCCTGCTATATACAGATTCCCTCTATCTACTCAGTTTCCAAAGCCTTCCAGACTACCTACAAATCCATATGTGGTGGGGCTGACGAGGTGGTAAGTCAATTGTAGATCTAGGGTGGTTGCATAGTTTGACTTACGGTCCAGAATGGGTGAAGGGAGGTTTCGCTCGTACTTGGATCCTATTAAAGAAGTCAGGCTGTGACAATGATATATTTGTAAACTGATGCGAGGTCTTACCTCCAGGCGCAGTTGGTGGACGGTATGGATCAGGGTGCTTCCACTTCATAAGTAAATCCTCTGTCTCTTTGAATAGCGCCTGCAGATTCCCGTGTTAGTATCCCCTCTCTGAAGTACGGACCAAGGAACTTGCTCGTTGTTGTCTCGGATCGTTGATGTTCTTGTTCGCCTCAAACAATGATCGAATGTACAAGGCCTGTCCCCTCCACAGGTGTCGACTGACACACCAGTCGAGAGAAAGCTTAAGAGCTCGTCGATAGAGGGACCTGGACATAGGCAAATTAGCATTGTTGGCTGGTTATCGGCTGCAATACTCACGATACAACCTGCTTGGTAGACATTGCGCCGGGGCTCTTCAGAACGCTTCAGAACGCAACCTGAATGTGTTGGCAGCGTCCACCTTCTTTTGTTATGCTCAATCACTTGTACTGCCCTGAGTACGCGTAGGAGCTGCTGATCGGATCGCAATGATACCTGATATTCCTCCAAGAATACCTGCGATGTGGTTGGTGGTGTTGTGGTCGACGGTCGTAGACAAAATAACTAGTGGAGTGGAGGTTGACCAAATTCGGGAAGAATGCGGATAGCGGGTCTTGTCATCGCTTTAAAAATTCGCGAACCCGGAAAAGACATCATACGCAAAACCTAGGTAATCTTATTTATCCGATTGTTGATCTCCAACTTTAGTATCTATTTCTATTCTGTCTTTCAACCCTCTCTATCCTCTCCCTTCCTGCCCTGGATTCCGCTCCTATTTTTCCTTTTTGTTCGTACTTGCGGCCTTTATCAAAATGCTCACAAGGAGGGTCTTGGTAGCCTCCCGATTTGTGCGGGCTCAACGTGCGGCAGCACCACAATTGAGGTACCCGTTCCCGGTCATCCAGCAATTTCGCAACTATGCCGACACGGTTGTCAAAGTGCCACAGATGGCAGAGTCGATCTCTGAGGGCACATTAAAACAGTGGTCGAAGCAAATTGGTGATTACGTTGAGCAAGATGAGGAAATCGCTACAATCGAGACGGACAAAGTGCGTTTACCTGCGCTGAAAGTGAGATAATCGATCCGAGCTAACAATGGAGCTTGTAGATCGATGTAGCCGTCAACGCACCCGAAGCTGGTACCATAAAGGAGTATCTGGCAAACGAGGATGATACTGTCACAGTAGGACAAGATTTGGTTCGTCTCGAACTTGGAGGTGCTCCATCGGGTGGTGGAAAGGAAGAAGCGTCTTCAGAGGCCAAGGAACCAGCTCCAAAGGAGCAGCCAACGTCGTCGGATCCTGAGCCATCGAAAAAGGAAGAATCGAAACCTAAGGAGGAATCGAGTCCACCTCCGCCTCCTCCGCAAGAGAAGAAATCAGAGCCAAAGGAGACCCCAAAACCAAAGCCGTCCGAATCCAAAAGTAAGGAGTCATCTAGCAGCTCTGGTCCTGCTTTGGGAAACCGTGAGGAACGACGCGTAAGTACCCGACCTTTGCCTTATGGGTTTCGATTGACGCATTGCACAGGTCAAAATGAACCGCATGCGCCTACGCATTGCCGAACGTCTAAAGCAATCTCAAAACACGGCTGCATCCTTGACGACATTCAATGAGGTGGACATGTCGTCACTGATGGAATTCAGAAAGCTTTACAAGGATGATGTTCTCAAAAAGACTGGTGTCAAGCTTGGGTTCATGAGTGCCTTCTCCCGCGCTTGCGTGCTTGCCATGCGAGATATCCCTGCGGTTAATGCATCTATCGAGGGACCCAACGGAGGTGATACCATTGTCTACAGAGACTACGTTGACATCAGCGTCGCAGTAGCTACCGAGAAGGGTCTGGTGACTCCGGTCGTCCGAAACACCGAAACTATGGATCTTGTTGGTATCGAGAAATCTATTGCTGAGTTGGGCAAAAAGGTACGGCCAAAACTGGTATTGTTCTGACTTGTGCTTACTATTCCTAGGCTCGTGACAATAAACTCACAATTGAAGACATGGCTGGCGGTACTTTCACTATCAGCAATGGTGGTGTGTTCGGTTCATTGATGGGTACTCCAATCATTAATCTTCCCCAAACTGCCGTTCTGGGTCTTCATGCAATTAAGGACAAGCCGGTCGTTGTCAATGGTCAGATCGTCATCCGACCAATGATGTACTTGGCTTTGACCTATGACCACCGTCTGCTGGATGGAAGAGAAGCTGTATCGTTCCTCGTCAAAGTTAAGGAGTACATAGAAGATCCACGCAGAATGCTCCTATAGATCAAGGGACTAAAAGATGCTGTTGTACATTATACCTCAAACGCATAAGTGTAATAAATCGAAGAAAGCATATGAGCGACACCCGAAACGGTTCTATCCAGTCATAGCGTCAATTACTTTTGCTCCTGATCACATTAACTCGTCTTTATATGAGCCATGTTTCTTCTGCATCTCTTCTATTTTGATCCTCAGCTGTGCAACCCGTCTTTATTTGAAGAAAGGCATTATTCTCAATATACATTCCCTCTCTGCTATGATAACTGTTCGCCCTGTTACTTCCCTTGATACCTGTCGTCAACAGTGGTAGTGATTGCATACTCATCGAGTATGCGTTAACTTAAAGTTGTGTTCATTATAGGGCTCGCAGAAAGAATGAGCTATGTCTCCTGTAGTAGTATACTTGTCTCCATAGCCGCCATGAAATATACTAACGCACAGCGGCCTTTGAATGTGATGTCAAGTTATTATATCAAGTTTTTATGTAAGTTTTTGACTGTCTATGGATTTTACGTCTCCTTTTTACTGCTATTATTCCTGCTAACGGGGAGTTCATCGATCAATGACAATCACTGATAACTTGTTTGGAGGTGCAACATTCCCCTTCATCTGGACTGCATATACATATACCACGCTTATAAAGCTTAGTCGGGATTCTGGTTATAGCGAGCGGTTTCCTTGTTTCAGATGTACTAAGTGCCTGGCGAGTGGAATTTTAGCCTCAAATCCTGGTATCATAAAATCCCCTTTTCTTCACATCTGTGGTTTCTTGATTTTCGCATTTCTGTCGAAAACACTTTGTCTCGAAATCAGATGGATGCTTGGCCTTTGTTCGCACAGCCAGCAATGCAAGTAGGTGCTCCCACATTAGAGGGAGAAGCATCAGCTTTACAGCTTGGATCTCCGGAAAAGCCAATCCTGCAAGACTACGTTTATTTGAGACTTCCAGATGCATCAATACGCCTACTGAAATTCAAATCCCGCGGCCCTTTGAATACGGTCGAATGCGACCTTCAAGTTTTCCCGCTCAGTCCTGAGGGTCGCCTGCCGAAATACCATACACTCAGTTACTGCTGGGGTGATCCCACTCGTAGCAGCTCACTGAGATGTAATGGAAAAGAAGTCCTTATCACGACGGCACTAGAAGAAGCTCTATTGCATTTGATCGCTCTCGATCGTGGTAATGTCGAATGGATCTGGATCGATCAAATTTGCATCGATCAGACCAATAAAGAAGAAAAAGGGACGCAAGTCAACATGATGAGAGAGATTTATCAAAAGTCTGAAAGGACAACTATTTGGCTTGGTCCTGAAATCAAGGGTATCGAGACTACGTCGAGTTTACTAGAAAATATGTGGCGTCTTCATATAGAGGATCAAGATCTGGTCAGTAGCAGCCGGAAACGCAAACCTTATACACCAAGCGAGCTCGAGGCCACGAATCTACCACCAGCAAGGGATCGTTCCTGGAAAGTTCTGGCTGAGTTGCTCTCGCGACCATGGTTCGTAAGAACATGGGTGATTCAAGAAGCCGTGCTTTCAAGTATGCATCCCCAGATGCTCTGTGGCTCTTACAAGCTAGACTGGGAGAAACTTCTGGGCGCGTGTTCGTGGATGCGATCTATGTGTTATAGCATTACGCCCATCTCTCATAATATTGAGGCTTGGACTGCGACAAGATCTCTGAATTTGTTTAATGACTTGAAGAACATTGGCGGACGGTGGGATATGGCCACACTTCTCATGAGAGCGATGGGATTCCAAGCGTCAGAACCAAGAGACAAAGTCTACTCACTCGTTGGTTTGTCAGGAGAAGGATCGGATTCTACCCACATACCAAAGGCACTTCAAGCAAACTATGACAAACCCTGCAGGGACGTGTTCCGCGACGTGACTCGATACATCATCAACTCTTCGGCGAACCTTAGTATTTTCGCACTCGTTCGCTACATCCCAGAGGGTAAAGCTTTACCAACCTGGTCTGTGGACTTCACTGCGAATGCTCAGTGGGAGCAGATATCGTATTTGGTTATGGGTTATCATCACAGGGGCTGGCATTCAATGAGAGAGAAACCCAACAAAGCCTCGGGCAACCTTCCGGTAGATATGCAGGCATCACCGTCGGATGATGTCCTTGTATTAAGGGGACTCTCGATAGATATCGTAGGTACGCTTTGCGAGACAATGTCACGATCCAATCTCGACTCATCCGGATCCCAGGCTCTTTTCGCATGGAAGTCGGCCTATGAATATACAAAAAACAAGCGCCCAGATCTCGCTCGAGCATTCATGGTTACGCTGACCGCAAATTGGGGTCTAACAGATACCGCGATGATGGAGCATGAGCCATTATCCAACTTCTGGGCTTATCTTTGGCAGGCCTATGATGCACTGCTTCAGGTATCCGAGGATCATGATGCAGTGAAAGGGGAGCTCCAACATGTTCTCGAGCGGCAGAATGCAAATGATCCAGGAGATGCTAACCTGTACCGTCTTCATCTGAATGCCGCATATAATCGAAGGATGTTTTTTACCAAGCACAAATATTTTCTCGGTTTAGGACCAAAGAGCATGCAACAGGGCGACCTTCTGTGTGTTCTACTTGGTGGAGCAACGCCGTTCATCCTGAGGCCGGATGGGGAGCAATTTAGGTTAGTCGGGGAGTGCTATATTTATAATCTTATGAGCGGTGAGGCTATTAAGGACTGGGAGGATGGAATATATACTGAACAAAACTTTCATTTGATTTGAGAGGTTGATTCTTAATTAGAAATTCAAATATAACTTTCAAGAAGTTATTAAAGAATATAAAAGAGAGATCTATAAATTAACTAATAAATTATCTAAAGATATAAAGAAGTGAAAATTAATTAATTAGTTAATTAGTTAATAAAACTTTCAATATAAATATTTTAATTATAAAAGAAAATAAAATAAAATAAAGAAATTAATAATAATTAATTATTATATTATCGATTCTCTAATTATATAAAAGTAATTAGATAATTAAATAGATTTAAAATCGAAATATTTAAATAAAAGATGATGATAATAAAATAATATCGAATAATAATTAAATAATAATTAAGATTATTATTTAAATTAAATATAAAACTTTATATATTAAAGAAATTATCTATTTATATAGATTTTTATAGTTTATTATAATTATCTTTATTATTTTATTAATTTATTAATTTATTTTGATTTTATTATATTATTAAATTATTAATTAGTATTATATAAATTTTTTATTTGAAATTTTATTAATTATTTTATATAATTTAAATTTAAAATTTTTAAATTTTATAAATTATAATATTATCTTCTTTTTGTTTTAATATTTATTTTTAAATATAAATAAAATTTATAATTATCTATTTAATATTTCTTTATTATATATTATAAAAATAAATTATAAAGTAAATAATATATAAATTAGAATATTTAATTAATTTAGATAACTACTTTTCTAAATATTAGATTTAAAAATATATAATTTATAATTTGAAAACTTCTTTTTTTAATTCGATTTTAGAAAACTTAACTTTCTAAATTATTTATAAATAATAATCAAAATATTAATAAATAGAAAAGAATTAATTAATTTTATTATTTCAAATTCTCAATTTTATATTTTAGTTATAAAATATTTATAATATAATAATTATAAATCTAGTTTAATAAAACTATTTTCATTATATAAAATTATTATTATTTATTAATATTCTTATTTACTTTATTTACTTTTTATATAATTATTATATTCAATTAATTTTATTATTTTATCTATTTAAAATTATTATATTTAAAAATATTTATAAAGTTAAATTAGTTATTAAATTAGTTATTAAATTAGTTATTAAATTAGTTATTAAATTAGTTATTAAATTAGTTATTAAATTAGTTATTAAATTAGTTATTAAATTAGATTAATTAATATAATATTTCCAACTTTATTAAATTTATTAAATTAATAATATATAGAATATAATTAATTTAATTAAATCTAAGATATTAATTAATTAATTAATTAATATTTTATTTAATATTCTAATTTTAATTTAATTTCTTTCTAATAAAGATAATATATATTAAATTTAATATAAAAAGATATTTTCAAAATATATTAAAATTTTCAAAAATATTTCCATAATTAATATTAATAAAAATAATAATAATTAAGAAATTAATATCTAAAAACTATTATTATTAAATTAATTATAAAAAATAAATTTTAATAATATTTATTTATTTTATTTATTTCTAATTCACTAACTAATATATATAATACTAATTATAAAGAGGTTTAATCTAATTAATTATATTAATAAAATCTCTTTAAACAAAATTATTAATTATATTATTTTATATTTCCCACTTTTATATATTTATTCTACTTTCATTCTTTATAATTATACTATTTAGTTATTCCTTAACTTTACTATTTATATTATAATTAGTTAGTAAATCTAAAATACTCGAATTATTTATTCTAAATTAGTTATTTAACTACTTATTATATTTATTCTAAGTTATTAAATAATTTAGTAATAATTATTTCTTTTTATTATTATCTTCTTATCTACTCGATATTATAATATAGAAGGATATATTTAACTATTTCTATATTAATATAATAATATATATAAACTAGGGATTTGTAATCTAGTATATTTTATATATTTAGAAAGTATATATAGTTTATTCACTTTATTCTATTTTAAATAAATATTATACTTTCTACTTTATTAAATTCTTTATATAATTTAAATCTATTCTTATCTAATATCGAACTCTTTATTATTATATTATATTATTTAGTTATATATTTCACTTATTATATTTTCTATATTTATTTCTTAAATTTAAATATTCCAGTTTGGTTAATATATTTAATTAAGATATTTAATAATTTCTATTTTATCTTTTTACTATCTTTTCTTTTCTATATTTATAAATATTATTTTTGATAAATTTATTAAATAGAGATATTCTTTTAGTATTTAAAGAATTTTCTAAATATTATATTTATAATTATATATAAACTAAAGATTTTAGATTCAAAAGATAATTATCTATATTCGGAAAACTAATTTATTATATCTAGATAATATAGTATATATATTTATAATAATATAGATATATATAAATAAAAGATATTTTATAATATAGATATCTTTAAAATAGAGAATATTTTAAAAGAATGGAATTTATTATTATAAAGATATTTAAAGAAAGAATAATATCTTTAATAGAACTTTTAATTATTAAGATATATAATATAACTATTCTAATTATCCTAATTAAATTAGTTAGCTAAGATAATTAAAATAATTAAGATAATAAAAAATAAAAGTTTATATAAATAAATAGTTTTCTTATAATATATAGAGTTTTATATTCAACTTTGATTATAATTTATTTATCTATTATTATAAATAACAATCGATTCTCTATATAATTATTATTAATAATAAACCTTATAATAATATTACTAATTATCGCGACTAATAATATTCGAGATTCTAACTACTTCTATATAATTTAGAAAATAAATATTCGTAATATTTTGAATATTTTTATTACTTTATATATCAAATCGATATCTTTATTATATCTAAATTAATATTTAATATCTAAACTACTCTTTAAATACTTATTATTTTAGATATTAATCAGAATAATAAAGATAATATAAAAATAGATAAATTATATAAAATTATTATTTCGGAAATCTTTAGAATAGTTTTATTAGATAAATATAAAGGTGATTATTATAAATTCGAGATATTTTTATTTCAGATCGAAATATATATTATCTTTAATCAGAATAAATTTAATTAACAAATTATAATAAATAACTAAATTATATTATACTTTAGAGAAGAAATAATTAAATAGATCTAATTATATCTTCGAGATTTCTTCAATAATAAAGATTAATTAATAGATTATATATAATCTATTAAAATTATCTTCGATTTTTTTAAAAGATTCAAAATAGAAATTTATCAAGTATTTGATATTACTAACGAAAAAAAAATTATAAAGAAGAAATTTTATAAATTAATATAAATTGGATTAATTATAAAGTATATTATTAAGTTTAGATATTATATAGATATTATAAAATAGAGAGATAAAGTAATTATAAATTATTATTATAAAGATTTCAAACTAAATATCAAATTTAAATTAAAGAGATTAGTTAAATATAATAATCTAAACTCTTTTATTAAAGAATCAATCCAAGTTAATAATATATTATATAAATATTAGTAAAATAAACAATCTAAATAATTTCAAGAGAATTAAGGATATTATAAACTAAATCAATTCAAAAAATAATAAAATATAAATATTTATAATAACTTTATAGAACTAGATATTATAAATTTAGAAAATAATCTTTTCTAAAAAGAATGAAATTATTAAAAAGATTAGATTGATTAATTAATTAATTTATTATTTTAACAACCTTTTTAAATTTAAGATTATAATAGATCGGTTAGCGGCCTTCAGCCACTAGCAGCTAAATATAAATAGTATTTAAATATATTTTTAAACTAAATAATATCAAGAAATAGTAAGGAACTAGTTCTAGTAAATAAAAATAACTATAATAATGAAAATATCAATTTGATAAAAATGAAAATAAAATCATTCCAATTTAAATATCCAATCTAATCCTCAACTAGCTTTCGAGCTAGATAATATTTTCGGATACAAATTTTTATCTCGCTTAAATAAGTAATACTAGCTTCGATTCCGGGGGTAATATTAAGAAGAAATGGAAATAATAAATAATTTGTAGCTAATTTGTCTTTTAGCTTGATCCGAGCTAGACTAAAAAGAGAACAATTTAAAAATAAATATTTAAAAGCCTCTTTTGCCCCACAAATATATTTATTAGTGCTAGTATACCCTAATAAATATAAATATAATTTTAAATAACTATATCTGATTTTCAACTAGAAGAAGATGCTAGCGGTAGTTCTTTTAGTCGAATTTGGGATTTGGATATAATTTCGAGAAGTAGGTTTAAAATTTTTTAAATAACTCGTCGAGTTAAGCAAATTAGATTCCGATATAGTTTCCAAAATATTTAAAAGAGATTCTAATCACTTTTGATTTTTAATTTGCTTAATTTGAGCTCCTAAATAGTTAAGACTAATTATTTAGGTTACTAAGTCCATTTTAGTCCCCGATTTGACTAGTAGATTCGCTTTTTCGTTATCTAGTACCTCAAAATAATCTAGAACCTAAATTAATTTGATTTTAGTTCCTTTTCTAACTATTTCTCGGCTAGCTTTATATATTAATACTATTTGATTTTGTCTTGATTTATTACTAAGTAATTTTAATCTTTGTAAAGTAATTTGATTATCCAAGAAAATAATAAATTCTTAATCTTTTTAAGTTATTTTGCTTACTAGTTTGATTTCTTTAACTATTCTAACTAGTTCGCCGTTATAAACTAGCTAACTAGTTCCAATATTTCAACTAGATCTCTAGATTAGTTCCTAGTTAGAGTTAAAAAGAACTAAACTAATTCCAATCTCTTTTTAATTTACTAGTTCTGATCTATTAATATAGATTAAATATTGGTTCGGAGTTAGCAAAATAGTTAAGTTTTTATAATTTTCAACTTCTAATTCTTTAGATAGCTTATTAATTTCGACCGAATAAGAAGTAATAACTCAAAGTGGAAATTTGAATAAACTAATTAATTCCAAATATTGAAACTGAACTAATAAATATATTAAATATCTAATTCACTTTATTTAGATTATTTTGACTAATTCTTTTTAAATAGATACTAAATAATCTTGGAACTAACTATTAGTCTTCGATTTAATTTAAATTTCTTTGAAAATTGGATGATTTTCAATTAATTTAAGAACTCTAAATATATATTGACGGTTAGCAATATTTAAGCAAGTTTGAAGGAGTATTAATATAACTTTTATCTTTATAGAAATTATTAGACTAATCTTAAATACTCTAAGGATCTTTCGAAAAACCAAATTTTGTAAATATTGAAATTGAACTTTAAATTTAGTTTATTCTTTTCATTATATAGATAATCTATAATCTAAGATACTAGTAATGCAAACAATATATAATTAATATATAGTAAAAAGTAATAATCTATTTTCAATATTAGCTAATTGATTAACTTTTAGAAAAACTGATTTAGTTTAACTAATTCTAATTGAAATATAATAATTGAAGTTTAAAATATTATCAAATCAGATTCCTAACTATTTTATTACTTTTGAAGATTGTATTAACTGATTATTCGGTAAATTAACCGAATTAATCTTAGTAGTTACTTATTTATCCCCGAAAAAGTAAATTAGTTCTATTTTTACTAAATCGAATTTGATATTACTAATTTCTTCTAAAGTATATAATTTGTTAGTTTCTCTTTCTAAGATTTTATAATTCTTTTTGAGATTAGTTAAACTAGTTGCTAGCGCGATATCATCTATATAGAACTAAATTAAAGTAGAAATTAAAAGAAATAGCTCTTTAATATAAATTAAAAAGAGAATTAATAAGATTGAACTACTTTATAAGATACTAGTTAAAATAGATTGGAATTATTTAATTTAACTATCAAAATTTAAACAAAGTAGTTTATATTCTAGAAAGTAGTTAATCTAAATAATTAAATTAATTAGTAATTTTAATTTTTTTAAAATAGCTAAAAACTGATTTTTAGAGATATAATTAAAAGCTCCTTTAATATCCAAAAATAAAACCAATGTTTTATAACTTTTTAGATAATTTTCTTGAACTTTATTAGTTAATAATAGCTCGATATCAATAACTAATTTTTTAAATCTTCTATTAATTTGAAAGTTATATAATAAGTTAGTAATCTCAACTAAATAATCTAGTCTTTTAACTAGTATTCTCTCGTTTATTTTATCTAAATAGTTGAGAAGTAAGATCACTTTATATACTTTTGAAACTAAATAATTAGATTTAACTAATTTTTTGAGAATAGCTCTAGTAGCTTGTTTCTAATACTAGAGATAATATCCAAAGTCGATTAAATAAGTAAAAACCTTATAAAATATCTTAGGAATAGCTAAATAAATTTTATTAATAATTTCTTAAATAATTCTATTAGATTCTAAAGTTTTCCCCTTAATTTTAACTGAACAAACTAGTATTAATTCGGTACTAGCTAGCTTAGACTAGTTCTAGTTAACTACTTTATACCTTTCCCAATTAGGACTAGTCGAAATAGGGGGTTGGGGAAAGAAAGTAGTTCTCAAAATAGTTTCTTTCTTTTTAAAAGTAGTTTTTCTCAAAATAGTTAGAAAGAATTAGTTGAAGTAGGATTTGGTATAGTTAAAAGCTTTAAATATTGATTTAGAATTATTATTTTCAAGAAAAGCATTTCAATAATTCTTTTTAACTAGTTTTATCTTTAAAAAGTATTGATTTCAAACTAATCGGTACTATTCTTAATAAAAGCTTTAATTAGTTTGACTATTTTGAATTTTTAATTTCCTCTAAGTTAGTATTATCGATTTTCTTAGACTTTTTAGCTTCGGGGTCTATCAAGGTTTAGTTTTTAAACTAGATTTAGTCTTAGAAATAGCTTTACTAGCTACTAGTTGAACTAGTGATGATAATTCCGAACTTATCGATTCTAGATAATATTATACTACCTTATCTAATTTCAGATCTAGTTAAGTGAAATCAGAGGGGGGGCTAGTTAGAATAATTGATTCTTTTATAATTTTAACTAAATAGTTTGAAAATAGCTCCCAATCTGCTAGCTTAATATTAAAATAAGCACTAACTAATTTTTATTTATTTGGAGATACTAGTTCTTTCTTCCTTTTTAAAGTAAATAAAATCGATAAATGATCAGATCTCAAATTAGTTAGTATTTACTAGTTATTAATATACCTAGTTAATATTTATATAGCTAGTATAAAGTCTAAAACTGACTTGCTAGCCCCTCTAAAGAATATAATAGTTCTAGATTTATTAATTAATTCCAAGTTTTACTTTTCAATCTATCGAACTAGCTTTATATTAGTTTAATTACTTCGACTATTCAAGTTCTATCAAAGATAATAAAGATTGAAATCACCTAAAATAAGTGAATTAGCCGAAATAGTATTAGTTAGCAAGCTCCTTTCTATTATTTTAATCGAATTTCTCTCGATTTGATTTGTTTTATTATAAATATTAACTAGTTCGAGTATATTGTTTCCTTTAGCTACTAATAGGACTAATAGGTTAGAATCGATATTCGAAGGAGCTAGTATAATGCTAGATATATAGATTTTCGAGATATAAATAAATATTCGAAGTCTAAATCTTAAAATAATTAGAAGGATTTGATTAAAACTAATATAAGAAATCGATCGACTATTTAAATAGTCTGGATTTTCACTTATAATCCAAGGTTTTTAGACTAAAATTAAATCGATTTTTAGTTTAATAATTAGTTATAATATTGATTTAGTTATGATTAAGTTTCGATTAAGATTTATTTGAATAATTTAGATATTAGTACTAATTATAGATTAGTACTCTTAATAGTTTTATAAATCTTATACTTTTTAAAAGTGGAAATATAATTATTTTTGTAGTTAATATATTTTGGAGCTAAATAAAGATATTTCTAACTATTTTGCTTACAAATTGAATAATAGTATTATTATATAATATAAAGTTCGCTATAAAGATTATATTTAGCTTCTTTTCAGCAAAATTTAGCCAAATATCCAAATCCTTGATATTTAGTATATTAGATAGATCTAGAAATAGTTAAAAGCTTTTTAGTTCTAATATTAATTTTAATTATCTAAATTCGGTTTTTAATATACCTTTCAGCTTCTATTTTAATAGTAAATAAAACTATTACTAATTTACCTTACTTAATAGCTCGATTTTCTGCTAAGAATAACTAATAGGAGATACTAATAGATTTTAAATTTAGATTAGAATTAAAAATCTTTAGTTTGTTCAAAACTAACTTTATTTTATAAAGTATATTGAAGTTCAAAATAGGAATTCTATAAAGAACTACTTTATATCAAAGTTCATCTTTAATTATTAATTTAAAAGTAATTAAATACTCTCAAATAGCTCTTTTTTCGATTAGGAAATTAGAAGTAAAAGGATTAATATTAGTAATAGAAGAGATTATTAATCTCTTTATATTTTTATCTAAGAAGACTTTATTAATAGTATTTCGAAATGCTAGCACCGAAAAGAGGATTTCAAACTCTCGAATCAAAATTAATTAATTTTGAACTTTAGTCTTTTTCAGTGCTTTTTTGATTATAGTTTAGTTTCCAGAGATATTATTAGTACCTACTAGTACTACTAAGACAAAAGCGGGTCCAGAAGTTGAATTAATCGAAGAAATAACCGGGGTAGTAATGATAATAATTAAGTTATTTTGATTTTTCGAAGGGTTTTTAAGAATAGTAATATTAATATTATTAATACTATTAGCAGCGCTAACTGCTTTGGTTTTAGCTTCGATTTT
This sequence comes from Rutstroemia sp. NJR-2017a BBW, assembly GCA_002946425.1. Taxonomy (NCBI): domain Eukaryota; kingdom Fungi; phylum Ascomycota; class Leotiomycetes; order Helotiales; family Rutstroemiaceae; genus Rutstroemia; species Rutstroemia sp. NJR-2017a BBW. Next base: position 829,913 of record NJPT01000052.1, read on the forward strand.
TCAAGTAGTATATTCCAGATTGTTGATTTGAGAGGCTAGCTGATTAGTAACCTTTTATAGCTTTCCTAATTTAATATATTCTTTAAATATCTCGATTAAATCGAGGATTTGAAACTGCTTTTTATATAATTTTATAGCCGAATATACTTCTACTAGTAAATCGTATATCTAGAGAATTTTGGCCCTAGCTAGATCCGAAGTAATTAGTTCAATAATAGAAAAATGAATTGTTTTATTTAGTTTGAAAGAAGTGAAGAGATTAGTTTATTTAGAAAGACGATAGATATTTCTATTAGGTCCAGTAATAGTATTTATAGTAGTATTAAGTAGGTCCGAACTGAAAATCTCATTTAAACCAGATATATCCAAATTTAGATTGAAAATCGAAATAATTGATAATTTAGAATTATTATCTATATCTATATCAGTATTAATAGAAGGGGAAGATCGAATAATATAACTACTAGTAGGTCTAGAGATATATTGATAGGTTGGAGTTAAAGAAGATTTAATTTAGATAGGATTTTGAAAGGTTTAAACTTCCAAATTAACTATTTTGACTGCGGCGACGATATCTCGATAACTAGTAAGTATATTGCTAAACAAGCTAATAGGTTCGATCCGCAGAAATATATATAGTCGGATTTTATATTGATATTAATATTTTTGGATTCGGAATTGTTTTTTCTAGTATTTTTTCTTCTTTCGCCAAAGAGTATATATATTTTTATTTATTATATTTATTATTTATTTAGAACTTTGATTATTATAAAGTATATTAAATTCTTATAATCTAAATAAATCTAAACTATATATTTAAATTTTTTAAAATAGACTTTCTATTTTTTAAAAATATTAATAATTATTAAAAGCTTTTTATTATAAATTTTATAATTTAGTTTAATTGATTGAAGTTTTCTTAAATAATATATTATTAGTTATAATTTCTTATCTTTATCTAATTAATTAAGAACTATATTTAATATATAATCTAATATATCTATTTTAATAATAATTAGTAGTTTTAGATCGAAGATAATAAAAACTAATATTTATATAAAGGTTTATTTGAAAATATTAAATATTCTTTATATTATATTATTCTATTTATATTTATAATTCTTCTTAATTAGTTTTATAAATAGTATTATAATTTTCAAATAATCTTTAATAAATATTTATAGAAGTTTATAAATTCTAAAAATAATTATATTTTTTCAATTATAATAAATTATATCTATTTCAAAACTTCTTCTACTTTTTCTAGATTTATTTCGAATCTATAAGTTCTAATAATATATCTTAAGAATTTAGTTCTGATAATATAGAATTTATATTTTAAAGGTTTGAATAAAATATTTATATTTATCAAAACCTATAATATTTCCTATATAATCTTAATATATTTTTCAAAAATTTTAATAAAGATTAAGATATTATTTAAATATATTATATAATAATTATTAAGATATTTCCTTAATAAGTTATTAATTAGAGATATATATATATTATTAATATATTAGTAAGTCTAAAGAATATAATTTGGTATTTATAATATCTATATTATATATAGAATATATAACTTTTTGGCAAAAGAAGAAAAAATATTAGAAAAAATAATTCCGAATTCAAAAATATTAATATCAATATAAAATCTAACTATATATATTTCTATAGATCGAACTTACTAACTCGCTTAATAATATATTTACTAGTTATCGAGATATCGTTATTATAGTTAAAATAATTAATTTGGAAATTCAAATCTTTCAAAATCTTATTTAATATTATAAACTATAAAGTCTAAAGATTTTAGATTTAATTATATTAGATAATAATAGAACTTTAGATAAGAATTGAATAATATTAGATAGTATATTATTTAGTATTAAGAGATAGTATATTGTTATATATTATTCAATATTATCTAGAAAGATAAAAGTCTATATAAATAGATAATATTTCTTTAGTATATAGAACTTTATACTCAATTTAAATAGTAATTTATTATTTAGTTATTATCGCTTTAACTATATTATTATTCAATTCTCTATTTATAAGTTATAATATATAATATTATATCCTAATATTAACTTCTATATAATATTAGTTGAATGAGATATAATACTTTGAGTATTAGTATTATTTTAAATATTAGATTGAAAATATTATAAGTAATTCTCAAGCTAACTAAAGCTAGAAAGATATTATATCTCTTATTTCAATTATAGTAGTTTTAGATATATCGATAATTCTAGTTCTTATTATAAATCTATTTATCTAACAATCTAATATTTAGAATAATAATTACTAAGATAATAATAATAATAAAGAAGAAGTTAGAAAGTAATATCTAAAAGTTAAAATATCTAATCTTTATAATAATAACCAAGATATTTTTATTCGCTTCCTTATCTAGATTAATATTTATTTAACTTTCAATAATTATCTATTCGGATATAAATTCGAAAAAGTATTCTAGATAGAAGTATTCTTCAAAGGATTAGTTTTCGATTAGTTTTCTCTATTTCTTATTAATTATATTAGAAATAAGAATATAGAAAGATAAATCCTTATTATAATTAAAGAAGAAATAAAGTATATATTTCGGACTATAGATAATTTCGCTAATAGATTATCTTAAGTTTTTAGAAATATTAATTAGGATTAGAATATAATTAGAAATTTATTAAATCTTAAATAGAAAGACTTTATAATTTATTATATTATAACCTTTCAATAATATATTATATAAATTAATTAGAATAATAATTCTTTAAAAGTTTAATATTATAAAGATTTTAAAAATATAATTAAAGATAAGATAGCTAAATCTAATAAATTAAAGAATTTGGGATTTATAATAAAGATAACTATTAGAATTAATAACTATATATATAAGAGAACTCTAAAATATAAAGAATATTATAAATTAAGAAAGCCGAAAATCTATTTCTAATCGAAAAGTAAATAACTAGAATTAATAAAGTTAGATATAATCTGAATTGGAAATTATTTACTAAAGAAAGAGATAAATAGATAATGAAAAGAAGATTTATACTTTGAATATAGAAAGCTAGAATACCAAACTAAATTCCACTATAAGAATCAAGAGAAAAAGTAATAAAAAAGCCGAATCTAATAATTTAAAATAATAAGATTCTTAGAAACAATTAGTATTTTATTACTAAAACTAGAATATATTTATCTTTTTAGATAATATATTATAATGATAATTACTTAATATACCAATCTAATAAAGATAGATCTAGATAGTATTTATAAAGATTTAAGAATAAGAAAGTTAGAAAGATTTAAGATTCTAATAACTTGAAATAATAACTAAAATTGATAATAGAATAGATCTAGATTTACTATCTAATCGAACTAAATAAATATAAACTTCGAGCTATAATAGATTTAGAAGCTATAGAAAATTTTATTATATTAGAAATTATAAAAACTATTAAATTTAAAATTTGATCGAAATCCCAATTATATTTATTATAATTGATAGATAGTTAATTAACTAATAAAGATAATTTTATTCGATAAAAGATATAAAATATAATAATATAAATTACTAATTATAAAAAGTAAATATAGCTCGATATTATATTATTAAGAAAGTATTAAATGATTCTAGAAATATTATAGATATATAAATATAGTTAATAAGATATATAGAGATTTATAAAATTGATATCCTAAAGTAAGTTGAAGATAAATAGTATTTATAAAGTAGGATATTAGAATATTTAAGATTCCTTATTAAAGAAAATATCAGTATAATATTAGAAATATATTAGAATATTCAAAGAATAATTTTATAAGAAGATATTATCGGAATATTAGTTTTGAGATTATGAAATCTTATTGAAAAAAGGAAAGGAATTATCTTTCTATCTAATAATATCATTATCGAAGGTGAAGTTAATATAATTTCGAGAATATCTCGACGAGATATTTAGAAAAGGATTTATATAAGAATTAGTATTACTAGTAAGAATATTAATATTCTTTATATTCAAACTAGAAGATATAAAAGAAAGATTTATAATTAATTATAAAAAGTTTAATATAATCATAATTAAGAATCGATATTCTCTACTATTAATAAATAAATTATAAGATCGATTAGAACGAATAAAGATCTTTATAAAATTAGATTAGAAAGTTAAATTCAATCTGATTTATATTAAGAAAGGATATAAATAGAAAATAGTATTTTATATATAATAAGAATTTTATAAATACTTTATAATACTATTCGGACTAATAAATATATTAGTAATATATATATATTTGGTCTATAACTTATTATATAAATATTTTGATATAAACTATATCTACTATTTAGATAATATCTTGATTTTTTCAGAGATAGAGATAGAATATATTAAGATTATCCAAAATATATTATAGATATTAATAGATATAAATATTTTATTTAAATCTAAGAAATATAGTTTTTATATTATAGAAACCGAATTTCTAAAATATATTATTAATACTTAGGAATTTAAGATAAACTCCAGAAAAATAGAAAGTATATTCGAATGAAAGTAGTTAAATAATATTAAAGAAGTTCAATTCTTTTTAGGATTTGCGAACTTTTATAGAAGATTTATTAAAGAATACTTTTCCATTATAATATTATTTATAGAACTAACTAAGAAAACTAATAGCGGAAATTCTAATTTATTTGGCGAAATAAAAGATAAAATAGATAAGAACTTTATAAAGATATTTACTTATAGTAATAATATCTAAATAACTTTTGAGATTCTAAAGAAAGTATTTTTAGAAGTTCTAATATTTATTATATTCCACTTTGAAAAAGAGATTATAATTGAAATCAATATATCAGATTTTATATTCGGAGTAGTTTTTAATTAAGGAAGTAAAGATAGAAAGTAATAACTAATAACTTTTTATTTTAGAAAACTATTACTAACTAAATTAAATTACAAAATATATAACAAAGAACTATTTATAATAGTTGATATATTTAAAAAATGAAAAGTTTATTTAGAAAGATCAAAGTTACTAATATAGATATATATAGATTATAAGAATTTATTATACTTTATAATTATGAAATAATTGAATAGATAGCAAATTAGATAGATAAAAATATTAGTTTTATATAACTTTTATATTTTATATATCAAAGGAATAGAAAATATAAAAGTTGATATTCTCAATTACAAACTAGAATATCTAGAAAACAAGATATATAAATTATATATAATCTTGAAATAAGAAGATAATATTTTAATTTTTAATAAAGTATAATTCGTAATTATAATATCAATACTTGATATTAACTTAGTATAAAAGGAAGTTAAGATCTATTATAATATAGATTTAACTATTAAATATATATTAGAAATAGAAAGTGAAGGATTTATAATCGAAAACGAAATAATATATTTTTATAGAAAGATATATATCTTTATAATACTAGCTAAACCATTTATAAAAGAATATTATAAACTACTAATTTATAGATATTAAGAAATCGCGAAAATATATATATAAATTAGAAAGGATTATTACTTTCTATAAATAAGTTAGATAATCGAGGAAATAATCGGGAAGTATAATATTTATATAAGAAATAAATCAGTTAGATATATTCTATATAAATAGCTCAATATTTCCGATATATCTTTTTAATTATAGAAATCTATATTATAAAACTTTATAATCAAACTATCTAATTTGAAAGATCTAATAATAGAAATTAAATATAATTCAATTCTAATAATTATAAACTGATTGATAAAGTTTAGATATATACTACCTTTTAAAGAAATCTATATAATAGAAGATTTAGTTTAAATATTTATAGGAAATATAGTTAATATCTATAGAATACTAATAAAGATAATATCCGATAAAAATAAGTTGTTCACCTCGAAATTTTGGGAAATATTAACTATATTTATAGATATTAAATAGAAGATATCAATAATATTTCATCTATAAATAGATAATTAAATAAAACGATTAAATCAGATTATAGAAATATATCTACAATATTATATCAACTATAAATAAAATAACTAGATAGAACTATTACTATTTATCTAGTTTATATATAATATATCGGAATAAAGAATTATAATTATAATATTAGTTTATATAAACTTTGGATTTTATTCTAAATCCTATAATATATTATTATCTCAGAATACTAATTCCGATATAACAATTAATAAAGTGGAAGATATAAAGGAATTTCAAAAATAATTATTACTAGATATTAAATTCTTTACTACCAAGTTAATAGAATATTATAATAGGAAATATAATATAGAACTTATATTTAAAGAAAAGGATAAGATTTATTTCTTATAACGAAATATCGATATTAAACAACCAAATAACAAATTAAATTATAAGAAACTTGGATTATTCAAGATTGATAAGAAAATTGGACTAATCAATTACAAATTAAAATTACCAAATATAATAAGAATATACCCGATATTCTATATCTCTTTATTCGAATTAGTATTAAATAGAGTATCGAATATTCTATATATCGAAAACGAACTAATAAACCCAAATATTATATATAAAGTCGAGAAAATATTAGATTATAAATATATTAAAGGAATATTCTATTATTTGATTAAATAGAAAGAATATCTAAACTTGGAAAATATATAGAAATTAGTTAAGAATTTGAATTATCTATAAGATCTAGAAGAATTCTATTAGAGAAACTTTTAATTACTAATTAGATAGATAGTTCGGAATTATTTATTGAAAGAAGTTTGAAAATCGAAAGATTAATCTTAGAAAAGTTAGTTTCTAAAGAAGTTTATTTAATTTATTCCTTCTCTAACTTCTCTTTCTTCTTAATAATATCCAATTCGTCGAGAGAATCTAATTTAATCTTTATTATTTTCCGTTTATATATTTTAAAGAAGATCTTTTCTTTTTATAAATAAAGGATTTTCGTTATAGTTTTCTAAAAGATAACTATAATTTATTCCTTTTCTTTATTCAACTTTACTAACTATCGATCTAGTAAAGTTTAATCAAATATAAATAGTATCCGATTCCGCTCTATATAATTATAAGAGGAGTAATCCTAGTAAATATATTCGGTAGAATGTTTGGAAACCAAGTTACTATTAATAGAAGATAGTATAATATAGCGATATTTTACTCTTTTATAGTAAAAATAAAGAACTATTTCAATATTATTTCTTTCAATCTTATTTCCTAGAAGAATTTACTTAAAATATCTTTTCGAGTTGCGAATTATTATATTAAAGAAAGAAACTAGTAGATAGAATATTTAGAACCTAATAAAACTAACTATTATTTATATATAATCAAGAACGATATTTATTTAAAAGGGGAATAATATTACAAACTATAAAGTTTGAAGATTTTAGGCTTAGTTATATTAGATAATAATAGAACCTTAAATAGGAATTAAATAGTATTAGATAATATATTATCTAGTATTAGAGGATAATATATTATTATATACTATTTAGTACTATTTAGGAAAACGAAGATCTATATAAATAAATAATATTTCCTTAGTATATAGAGTTTTATATTTAATTCAAATAGTAATTTATTATTTAGTTATTATCATTTTAACTATATTATTATTCAATCTTCTATTTACAAGTTACAATATATAATATTATATCTTAGTATCGATTTCTATATAATACTAGCTAAATAAGATATAATATCTAAATCGAACTTTCTTCAACTTTAATTTATTAATATATCTTTGAATCTATTAATAGTTATATTATTCGATATTTCCTTTCTATTAATACTAATATAAATATAGATAATAATTCTAAATTACTAATTATTTCGATATTCAATTCAAATTTGGATATATCTAATTTAAATAAGATTTTCAATTTAGATCTACTTAATATTATTATAAATATTATTACTAAACTTAATAGAAATATCTATTATCTTTCTAAATAAACTAATCTCTTTATTTCTTCTAAATTAAATAAAATTATTCGTTTTTCTATTATTGAACTAACTACTTCGGATCTAGCTAGCACCAAAATTCTCTAGATATATAATTTATTAGTAAAAGTATATTTAGTTACTAAATTATATAATAAACAAATTTAAATCCTCGATTTAATCGAGATATTTAGAGAATATACCAAATTAGAAAAACTATAAAAGGTTATTAATTAGCTAGCTTCTCAAGTTAATAATCTGGAATATATTATATAGAAAATCGAAGTTAAAACCAAAATAGTTAGTATTATTAATATTATTAATAATATTAATATTGTTATTTTCAAAAACCCTTCGAAAAACTAAGTTAACTTAGTTATTATTATTACTACTTTAATTAATTCTTCGATTAATTCAATCTTTAAACTTATTTTTGTTTTAATAGTATTAGTAAATATTAATAATATCTCTGGAAACTGAATTATAATTAATAAACCTCTGAAAAAGACTAAAGTTCAAAATCAATTAATTTTAATTCGAGAATTAAAAACTCTCTTTTCAATATTAATTCTTCGAAATATTATTAATAAGGTCTTTCTAGATAAAAATATTAAAGGATTAATAATCTCTTCTATTATTATTATTAATAATAAAAAGAATTTAGTAGTTACTAATATTAATCTTTTTATTTTTAAGTTTCTAATTAAGAAAAGAGTTATTTAAAAGTATTTAATTACTTTTAAATTAATAATTAAAGATAAACTTTAATATAAAATAGTTCTTTATAAAATCTCTACTTTGAACTTTAATATACTTTATAAAATAAAACTAGTTTTAAACAAATTAAAAACTTTTAATTCTAATTTGAATTTAAAATCTATTAATATTCTCTATTAACTATTCTCGATAGAAAATCGAGTTATTAAGTAAAAAGGATTAATAATAATCTTTTTTATTATTAAAGTAGAAACCGAAAGATATATTAGAAACCGGATTTGAATAATTGAAATTAATATTAAAACTGAAAAGCTCTTTATTATTTCTAGATCTATCCAATATATTAAATATTAAGGATTTGGATATTTAGTTAAATTTTATCGAAAAGGAACTAAATATAATCTCTATAATAAACTATATATTATATAATAATATCATTATTCGATTTATAAACAAAATAGTCAAAAATACTTCTATTTAATATCAAAATATATTGATTGCAAAAATAATTATACTTCTACTTTTAAAAAATCTGAAATTTATAAAGTTATCAAAGAAACTAATCTATAATTAATATAAATATCTAAATTCTCCAAATAAATTTAAATCGAAATTTAATTATTATTGAATCAGTATTATAATTAACTACTAAATTAAAAATCGATTTAATTTTAATTCAGGAATTCTGAATTATAAATGAAAATCTAGATTATTTAAATAATTAATCGATTTCTTATATTAGTTTCAATTAAATCCTTTCAATTATTTTAAGATTTCGATTTAGAATATTTATTTATATCTCGAGAATCTATATATTTAATATTATATTAACTTCTTCGAATATCGATTCTAATTTATTAATTCTATTAATAACTAAAAGAAGTAATATATTTGAACTAGTTAATATTTATAATAAAACTAACTAAATCGAGGGGAATTCAACTAAAATAATAGAAAGGAGTTTGCTAACTAATATTATTTCGGCTAATTTATTTATTTTGGATAATTTCAACTTTTATTATTATTATAAAGTAAAAAGGAAGCTTAAGGATCGAAGTAGAAATTATTATTAGAAAGGTTGAAAAGAGGTTATATAATTAAGAAATAAGGTTTAATCTTAGAAATTAAGAGATAAAAAAGAAAATCAAAAGAAAAGAATAAATAATAATTAGTTTATCTTTAAATAATATCCTATATTTACCTTCTAGTAACCTTTTAATAACTAAATAATCATTATAATTCCCTATTAATATAACTCTAATATACTAATTACTTCTCAAATCTTAATTAAGTAATAGTTTATTATAACGATATTATTTATTAATTAAAAGAATTATTATATTATTAGTAATTAGAAGAATTAGAACTAAATCTATAAAAAAGTAGAATAAATTTTGAAATTTTGAAATTTTAGAAATCTAATTAATCTCTATTATAAAAGAAATAAAGAATAATTATAACTAGATCGATATTAATATATTTATAATAGAATATAAAGAAACCGAAATAGAAAACTCTCTATTAGAATAAGATATTATCCAATTATTAATTTAATAAGAAGAGATAATAGAAAATAAGATTATAATATTAAAAACTATCTTTTTAAAGATAAGAAAAGAGAAGATATAGTAATCAGAATAGAAATAGAAAAGAGATATTTTATTAATAAGATTATTAAAGAAAAGATATCTAGAAAAAGAAATTATAAATCTAGAAGAGAAGGAAAAGTAAGAAATAATTATAAAGTAGAAATAATAAAAATAATAAACGAATATAATATTAGAAGAAAAAAGAAGATTACTTATATAATTTTATTATAATTCTATTCCCTTTACAATTTACTAGTAGATATCTAAACGAAAGATCTATCTTAATATAATAGAAAAACTTATTAAAATATTTGAATATTCTTCAATTAAATCGAAGATAAATAAAGGACAGATTGCAAATTAATATAAAGAACTAATAAAGAGAAAATTGATTATTATATTCAATACTTTGATAAAGTTCTAAAGAAAGTATAATATATATAGAAAAAAGAAATAAAAAGAGTTAGAATAATATAAAAGGAATTTATTATATATATAATGGATTCTGTTATAAATAGAGATAATCAAATATTTAATATATCCATTAAATATAAAAAGATTTAATAAAAACCAAGATAATTAGTTATTAACTTCATTATCTTTTTAGATAATATAAAATATAAACTAGATATAACTAATATAAAAAAGAAGAGAAGGAAACTTTTTACAAAACTTAATTCTAATTTGTAAAAGAGAATTATATAATATAATAAGATCTCTAAAGATTAATAGAACTTTATCAATTTAATAAAGAAGCTAAAAGAAATAGATAATATCTTCTAAGATAAAGATAACGATTATTATCAAAATAAAATTAGAGAATTATCTATTCGGAGATTATATAATAATTATTTCAATAAGATAGAGAGAATATTAATAATAATAATTAATCAGATACTAATTAGAAGTAGAAAAGAAAGAAATGAAATATAATCTAATTAGAGATATTTCAATTATAATAAATCGGATTATATTAATAAGAATTATTATTAATACTATAATAAATCTAGATACTATATAAATATATATCTATTATAAAATATAACAATTCTATAATTATCAATCAATAGAACTATCTAATTAATATTATCTCTAAATAACTAGATACTTTCAGAGAAATAGGAGAAAAAGGAAAGAGAATAGTAATCTCAATATAAATATAAGAATAAGATAAATAAAGAACGAAGGAAATATTAATAAATAGCAAAGTGGAGGAAAATTATATATTATAAAATCTTATAATTAACTATAAATAACTAAATCTCCCTAACTACCCCCCGATAAATTTATATATTATAAATAGGAAGATAATCTATATTTATAATATTTATAACTTCAAATTATTTTATAACAATTTGATCGGTAGATAGACTAAATCTAATCATTATTTTATTATATATAACTTTGAAATCCCAGAAATAACTTTAATCTTAAATATTTTATAACTTGAAATTATAAACTTTAATATCGATTAGTTATTATATATATAACATTATAATACTATATTATTTAAAATTGAAGTAGTAGATATAAAAAGATTTGTTTATTATATAAAATAGAAACAGTTTAATATCTATATATTGATATTATAATAATAGAAAAGTATATAGAATAAAAAAGGAAGAATATTAGAGATAATTAAAATAGGAAGTATATAGTTATTATAAGAATATTGGGAATATAAAGATATTTTTGATAAAAAGGAAGCTAATATCCTCTCCGATCACTATATAATAGAATATCGAATCAACTTTAAATTAGATATAATATTATCTTTTAAACTCTTATATTTATTATTAGATTTTAAATTCTAAACTTTATAAGAATATCTTAAAATATATAAAGAGAAGAGATAGATATATTATTTAATTAGTATTATAGATATATTTATTATATTTATTAAAAAAAAGGATGGGAGTTTATATTTTTATATTGATTATTATAGATTTAATAAGATTACTATTAAAGATCAGATATTATTACTATTTATAAATAAAATACTAGATAAACTAAATTAAGCCAAGATATTTATAAAACTAGATTTAAAGAATATTTATTACAGAATTAAGATTCGAAAGAGTGATAAATAGAAGATAGTTTTCTAAACTTATTATAGATATTATAAATATTATATTATTCCTTTCGGGTTATCCAATATTCCAGCTATATTTCAAATCTATATTAATAAAGTCCTAATAGGATTAATTGATATTATTTATATTATCTACTTTAATAATATTCTTATCTATTTGGAAGATAAAAATAAATATTATAATATTATAATAGAAATATTATAAAAACTTAGAAAGTTCAAACTTTATATTAACTTTAAGAAATATAAATTTGAACTAATAAAAGTTAACTTTCTAGAATTTATTATCGAAATAGAAAGTATATAAATAGAAAAAGAATATATTATTATAATCTAAGAATAGTTATTACTAAAAACCTATCAAGAAATATAGATCTTTCTTAGTTTTATTAACTTCTATAAATAGTTTATCAAAGGCTATTTAAAAGTTATCTAATCACTTTTCAATTTATTGAAAGATATAATAAAAGTATTCTGGATAATAAATAAGATATAAATAATATTTAAATAGTTAAAAGATATATTTATTTCCACTTCTATATTTAAATACTTTGATCTTTCGAAGAGAATCTATTTAGAGATTAATATATCTAGATTTATAATTACTAATATCTTATCTCAACTTTATAATAAAGAATTATCAAACTAATAATACTTTATTACCTTCTATTTATATAAACTACAAAGTTCTAAATTTAGATATAAAATCTATAACCTCGAACTAATAATTATAATTATAAGTTTTAAATACTAATATTATTATTTATAATATATATAGAAAGTTATTATAGTTAAGATAAATTATAATAACTTAAAGTACTTTATAATTAAGAAGAAATTGAATAACTATTAGATAAATAAACCGAAAACTTAATTGAGTTTGATTTTATAATTAAATATTATCTAAATAAAGTTAATTCTATAGATAATTCCTCAAAAAAGCCAGATTATTAATAAAAGATTATTAATAATAAAGATATTTTACTTTCTATCTTATAGATAAAGTTACAAAGTCTAAATATAATAATAATAATAAATTATAATATTGAGATCTATCTTATAAATAAAAGTACTTTATCTAGATAGAAAGTAAATATTTTCTCTTTGAGAGATAGTATTAAGAAATTAGATTTATCCTATTTCTTATAAACTAATCCTTCGAGAAATAATAATAAACTACTAATATAGAATATAGATATTAGAATTATTAAAGATAATATAAAGAAAATAAACAAAACTTATCCTTTATAAAGTATATAATATAATAAAATTATAATATTATATAATTAGTTATATATAATAAAAGGTTTATATATAGAAAACTATATATATAAATCTAATATAAATAATAATAATCCATTTTCCTATCTATAATCTAGATTAGAATTAAGACTATATCGATATAGATAGATTCTTATAGAAACTATTAAAGTAATATTAATTAATATTCTATATTTATATTATCGAGTTTCCAAAACTGGATTTATAATAATAGAACTAAATTATATATATAAAAAGGAAACTATTTTTAAACTTATCAGTGGAATTATTAATTATAAATAATATATCTTATAGTTATTATAAATAATAGTAACCGAAATAGTATATAAATCTATAATAAAACTAATTCTGGATACTTTTCTAATACTTTAACAAAATAATAACTTTGTTAAGAAAAAGAAATATAAATTAGTACTAAAATATAATAAGAATATTAAATTTCAAATATAGATAAATATCTTAGTAAAGAATAATAGATTTCTGAAAAGAGAGATTACTTACTATATATTATTAGATATAGATTTTAGAATAGAGTTATTATACTATTATTATAATGATCTAATAATAGGATATTATAGCTTTTCAAGAACTTTTGAATTATTATCGTGAAAGTATTTTTAATTCGGTATAAAGCTGGATATTAAATATTATATAAATATTTATATAGTTTATTAAAGAACGAAAATCAAAAGATATTTACTATATAGAAAATTAAGTTTCTTTCCTCTTCTAATTAAATTATAATAGGAGATTATAATAGATTTCATTATAGATCTCCCATTAAATAAATATAAAAATTATATTTATAACTCTATTCTGGTAATTATTAATAGATTTATAAAGCTTATATAATATATCCTTATAACTAAAACAATTGATATTTCTATATTTATAGAGATTTTTATATAAAAGATTTTTAAAGATTTTAGAATATTAATAGATATTATTACTAATTATAAAATATAGTTTACTTCTTTCTTTTAATCTATATTCTACTTCTTATTTACTATCTATTATAGATTAAATATAACTTTCCAGTTATAAACTAATAACTAAATAGAATATCAAAATCAAACTTTGAAATACTATCTCTATTATTATTATATATATAATTAAAGCGATTAGATACCGAAGCTAATATTTATAAAGTTTATATATAATAACTTATAATACTTTACTATTAATATATTCTTATTCGTTATTCTTTATAGTTATATATTATATATTTAGAATATTGAAAACGATATTTCTGATAGAAAAATATCCTCTATTAAAGAAAGAATTGAAATATTAATTAGAAAGTATATTTTACTAGCAATTTATCTTTATATTATATAAGAATACTAGAAGAAGTTTTATAATATAAAGTATTTATCATAATAATTTCAGATTAGTAACTATATTATAATTAGATCTTGTAATATTAAGTAATTAAAGTTAAATATAAAATTATTAGATAAATATCTAGATTTATTTATAATTTTTGAATATATTAATAGTTATAATTAAGTATATTATATATAATTATCACTCTATTTTCGAATCTATAATATTTTTTATATTTCTTTATTAGAACTATAAATAGATTGTAAAAATAAAGTAGTAAAACTATTATTAATTTAAATAGAAAATCAATTAAAATAGAAAGTAAAATTAATATAAGATTATCGAGAAAAAAATAGGAAGAGATAATATTTAATATAATAGAAAGGATATATATTTATAGAGAATATCTAGAAACTAGAAGTAAATTTATTATAATTATAAGAAGTTATCAAAGAATATTTGGAATTTCTAATATAGTAAGATCAAATTATAAAGTAGCTAGATATAAAACAAAGATAGAAAATCTATAAATTATAAATCTAAAAACCAATAATATTATTAATAAGAAAGAAGATTATATAAATTCTTAATATCTATATTTAGTTTATAATTTACTTTATATTAAGATTAAGTAAAAGAATTCAGATTTTCTCTAATTTTATATTATTACTATTCTTCTAACTCTATATTACTATTTAATTATATTAACTTTATTATTATTCTCTATATCCTTATCTTTATTCCTACCTTTAATATAATAGTTACTATCTAAAGAATTAGAAGAACTTTGAAAATAGTTATAAATAGAAGTTTTTATAAAGTTATTCTTAATAGAATTATATAGAAAAGCTAGAATAGTATTGGATTGAGAATAAATATTTATACTAAAAAACCTAATATCAAACTTATTAATAATAGATTCTTTATCTTTAACTTTATTAATATTAAGATAATATTTAGATAGTAAAGATAAATAATAATATTTAATAAACAAAACCTTCTTATTATTATTAATAATAAATAGAAAATAGATCTTTAAAAATTATAACTAGTTAGTGAAATCAGAATAAAGATAAAATAAGAGAAAAACTTATAAAATAATATATAATATCCAGTATATCCTCTATAATGATATTAAACCGGTTTATTAATTTTAAACTAATAAATCTAATTTCCTTTATTCTCTTTAATTTATTAATATTATCCTATTTCTCCTTTATAATAAAGATTTTAACCTGCCCGATATAATAATATTGAATAGAAACTAAATAGTTTTATAACAAGTTATTAATAACTTTATTATATAAAATAATATATTAGTTAGTCAAAAGTATAAATTTATTAACCTTAGTATAAAACTAAAAAGAAATCTAGAAAGATTAATACTAAATAATCGAAGAATATAATTTGTTTACTTTATTATAAATAGATCTCTATTAATAGTAATAAGTATAATAAGAAGTATTCAGAATATTCTATTTATAACAGATTATAGAATTATAAACAAAATATTTAGAATAGTAAAGATAGTAGAAATAGATTAGTTTTAGAATATTAATAGAATAATTAATAATTTTATTATCTAAAGAAAAAGATATAATAAATATAAGAAAGATAAAATAGTAATAATAAATATAATTAATTTGAAATATAGAATAATCGAAGTAGAAATATAGATATAGTTATAAATATAGAAAATATTATAATAAAGAAAGTTTTAAATAATTAAAAAAGCTAAATTTATAGATAATATATTACTTCCAGAATAATAATAATAAGAAGAGTATTTGGGATTAATCAAAATAGTTATATTTAAGATCAAGTAAATTATATAATGAGAACTAATTATATAATATTATTTATAGAGAAAATATATTCACTTATAATAATTTCAGTATAAAAATAACAAAATTAAATTATATTTAAAATATCAAGCTAACTATAATAATAATATTAGTAATAATATCAATTCTCTATATTTATTATTTATAATATATCTAAAAGAGGAAGAAGTATATTAGATATCTAGTATTATAACTAGATAATAGTTTGAAGATTTATAAAAATATATTCTGATTAGTAAAGAATTAATTACTACGGAATTATATTGAAAAATAATTAGATTTAACGAAAATAGGAATAACTATCTTATAACTATTAATAAATATAAATAATAAATACTATTAGATAACGATTAGATAATAATAGATATTTATATGAAAAGATAAATACTTTATATAGTATAGATAATATAGATATCTAATATAGTTAAGATAAAACTAATCTAAAGAGAGAGATAATATTATAAAATAAAAAGAGAATTCGAAAATCAAAATAGAAATCATTATTAGAAAGGTCGGAAAGAGATTATATAATCAAAGAACAAGATTTAATTTTAGAAATTAAAAAATAAAAAAGAAGATCAAGAGAAAAGAATTAATAATAATTAGTTTATTTTCAAATAATATCCTATATTTACTTTCTAGAAATCTTCTAATAACTAAATAATCATTATAATTCCCTATTAGTATAACTTTAATAATTATCCTTAATAGAATCCGAATAATCGAAATAGTTAAACTAATATTAAGCTAATTTGATAAATTGAAGAGTAAAACTTAGAACTAATTAATAAACTTAGAATTATTATATTTTTTAGAAAGATTAGTAAATCAGTTTTAGATCTTATATTAGCTATATAAATATTAGTAGAATATATTAATAATTAGCAAATATTAGTTAACTTGGGATCTAATTATTTACCGATTTTATTTACTTTAAAAAGGAAAAAAGAGTTAATATTTCCAAATAGATAAAAATTAATTAGTACTAATTTTAATACTAAGCTAGTAAACTAGGAACTATTTTCAGATTATTTAATCAAAATTATAAAGAAATCAATTATTTTAATTAGCTTCCCTCCTAATTTCATTTAGCTAGATCTGAAATTAGATAAAATAATATAAAATTATCTAGAATTGATTAGTTCGGAGTTATTATCACTAATTTAACTAATAGTTAATAAAACTATTTTTAAAATTAAATCTAATCTAAAAACTAAATCTTAATAAATCTCTAAGTTAAAAAGTCTAAGAAAATTAATAATATTAGTTTAGAAGAAATTAAAAATCTAAAATAATTAAACTAGTTAAAGCTTTTATCAAGAATAGTATAAATTAGCTCGGAATTAATATTTTTTAAAGATAAAACTAACTAAAAAGGATTATTAAAATACTTTTCTTGAAAATAATAATTCTAAATTAATATTTAAAACTTTTAACTATATCAAATCTTATTCTAATTAATCTCTTCCAACTATTTTAAATAAAACTATTTTTAAAAAGAAAGAAATTATTTTGAGAACTACTTTCTTCTCCCAACTTTCTAGTTCGACTAATTCTAATTAGGAAGAGTATAAAATAGTTAACTGGAATTAATCTAAACTAACTAGTACCGAATTAGTACTAGTTTATTTAACTAAAATCAAAGAGAAAACTCTAAAACTTGATAGAATTATTTAAGAAATTATTAATAAAATTTATTTAGTTATTTCTAAAATATTTTATAAGATTTTCACTTATTTAATCGACTTTAGATATTACTTTCAGTATTAGAGATAAATAATTAGAATTATATTCAAAAAACCAATTAAACTGGATTATTCAATTTTAAAAGTTTATAAAATAATCTTATTTCTTAATTATTTAGATAAAATAAACAAGAGAATATTAGTTAAAAAACTAGATTATTTAGCCAAAACTATTAACTTATTATATAATTTTCAAATTGATAGAAAATTTAAAAAATTAGTTATTGATATTAGATTATTATTAATTTTTAAAGTTCAAGAAAATTATCTAAAAGATTATAAAATATCAGTTTTATTTTTAGATATTAAAGAAGTTTTTAATTATATTTCTAAAAATCAGCTTTTAGTTATTTTAAAAAGATTAAAATTACCAATTAATTTAATTATTTAGATTAGCTACTTTCTAGAATATAGATTATTTTGTTTAAGTTTTGATAATTAAATTGAATAATTCCAATCTATTTCAACTAATATTTTATAAAATAACTTAATCTTATTAATTCTCTTTTTAATTTATATTAAAAAACTATTTCCATCGATTTCTATTTCAATCTAGTTATATATAGATAATATTATATTAGTAACTAGTTCAACTAGTTTTAAAAAGAACTATAAAATTCTAGAAAGAGAAGTTAATAAATTATATATCTTAGAAGAAGTAAATAATATCGAATTCAACTTAGTAAAAATAGAGTTAATTTACTTTTTCGAAAGTAAATAAGTTATTATAGAGATTAATTTGGTTAATTTACTAAATAATCAGTTAATATAACTTTCAAAAGTAATAAAGTAATTAGAAATCTTATTTGATAATATTTTAAACTTTAATTAATATATTTCAACTAGAATTAGTTAAACTAAATTAGTTTTTCTAAAAGTTAATCAACTAGTTAATATTGAAAATAGATTATTACCTTTTACTATATATCAATTATATATTGTTTATATTATTAATATCTTAGATTATAAATTCTCTATACAATAGAAAAAGTAAATTCAATTTAAAATTCAATTTTAATATTTATAAAATTTAACTCTTCGAAAGATCCTCGAGGTATTTAGAATTAGTTTAATAATTTTTATAAAGATAGAAACTATATTAATATCCTCTCAAACTTACTTAAATATTACTAGCTATTAATATATATTTAGAACTCTCAAATTAACTGAAAATCATCTAATTTTCAAAGAAATTTAGATAAAATCAAATATTAATAATCAGTTCCAAGATTATTTAATATTTATTTAAAAAGAACTAATCAAAATAATCTAAATAAATCGAATTAGATATTTAATATATTCGTTAATTTAATTTCAATATTTAGAATTGATTAGTTCTTTTAAATTTCCACTTTGGATTATTATCTTTTATATTATCGAAATTAGTAAACTATTTAAAAAGTTAGAAACTGAAAATTATAAAAACTTGGTTATATTACTAACTCCGAACTAGTATTTAATTTATATTGATAGATCGGAATTAATAAATCAAAAAAGAATCGGAATCGATTTAGTTCTTTTTAATTTTAACTAGAAACTAATCTAAAGTTCTAATTAGAATATTGAAACCAATTAACTAGTTTATAATAGCGAACTAACCAGAATAGTTAAAGGAATCAAATTAATAAACAAAATAACTCGAAAAGATTAAGAATTTATTATTTTCTCGGATAATCAAATTATTTTATAAAGATTAAAATTACTTAATAATAAATCTAGATAAAATCAAATAATACTAATCTACGAAGCTAGCTAAGAAATAGTCGAAAAAGAAGCTAAAATCAAATTAATTTAGATTCTAAATTATTTCGAAATACTAAATAACGAAAAAGTAGATCTATTAGCTAAATTGAGAACGAAAATAAATCCTCTAATTAATATAACTAATCTTAACTATTTAGAAGCTCAAATTAAACGAATTAAAATCAAAAGTAGTTTGAATCTTTTTTAAAAACTCTAAAGACTAATTTGCTTAGCTTGGCTAGTTATTTAAGAATTTTTAAACTCTTTTTTCGAAACCGAATCCAGATCCCAATTTCGATTAAAAGAATTACTACTAATATCCTTTATTAATTGAAAATCAGATATAGTTATTTAAAATTATATTTATATTTATTAAGGTATACTAGTAATAATAAATATATCTATAAGGTTAAAGAGATTTCCGAATAATTATTTATAAGTTATTCTCTTTTTAGTTTAGTTTGGAGCAAGTTAAAGAACAAACTAGTTATAAATTATTTATTATTCTTACTTCTTCTTAATACTAACCCCGGAATCGAAGCTAGTATCGCTTATTTAAACGAGATAAATATCTATACTCGGAAATATTATTTAGTTTACAAATTAGTTAATAATTAAATTGGAATATTAAATTGGATTTATTTTAGTTTTATTAAATTGTTTTTCTTTCATTTATTTTCTTTATCTAGAATTAGTTTCTTATTATCTCTTGATATTATTTAGCTTAAAAATATATTTAAATATTATTACTACTAGTTAGCAGCTTTTAGTTTATATAAAAATGTATTTAAACACTATTTATATTTAGTTGTTAGCGGCCTTCAGCCGCTAGCCGACCTACTATAGTCTTAGATTCAAAAAGATCGTTAAAATAATAAATCAATCAATTAATTAATCAACAGCTTTTAGTTACTAGCTAACTTATTATAATCTTAGATTTAAAAAGATCGTTAAAATGAAAAATTAATTAATTAATCAATCTAGATACTTTCCTAATATTTTGATAAAATAATAACTTTATTAAAGGAAAGAAATATAAATCAATATCAAAATATAATAAGAATATTAGATTCTAGAAATAGATAAATATCTTAATAAAAAATAATATATTTTTGAAAAGAGAGATTATTTATTATATATTACTAAATATAGATTTTAGAATAAAGCTATTATACTATTATTATAATAATCCGATGATAGGATATTATAACTTTTCAAAAACTTTTAAATTATTATTATATAAATATTTCTGGTTCGGTATAAGATCGAATATTAAATATTATATAAATATTTATATAGTTTATTAAAAGATAAAAGTTAAAATATATTTATTATATAGAAAGTTAAATTCCTTTCTTCTTATAACTAGATTATAATAAGAGATTATAATAAACTTTATTATAAATCTCCTATTAAGTAAATATAATAATTATATTTATAATTTTATTCTAATAATTATTAATAAGTTTATAAAGTTTATATAATATATCTCTATAACTAAAATAATTAATATTCTAATATTTATAAAGATTTTTATATAGAAAATCTTTAAAAATTTTGAAGTATTAATAAATATTATTACTAATTATAGAATATAATTTACTTTCTTCTTCTAATCTATATTCTACTTTCTATTTACTATTTATTATAAATTAAATATAACTTTATTTACTAGTAATAACTTAGTATTAATAGCTGATTTTTTAAATCTTTTCCTAATTTGAGAGTTATATAATAAGTTAATAATCTTGGCTAAATAGTTTAGTTTTTAATTTAATATTCTCTTATTTATTTTATCTAAATAGTTGAGAAATAAGATTACTTTATAAACTTTTGGAACTGAATAGTTAGGTTTAATTAGTTTTTTGAAAATAGTTCTAATTATTTATCTTCAATATTAAGAATAATATCCAAAGTCGATTAGATAAACAAAAACCTTATAAAATATCTTAAGAATAGCTAAATAAGCTTTATTAATAATTTCTTAAATAATTTCATCAGATCTTGGAGTTTTCCCCTTGATTTTAACTAAATAAATTAATATTAATTTTATATTAATAAGCTTAGATCAATTCTAATTAACTACTTTATACTCTTCCCAATTAGAACTAGTCGAAATAGAGGGTTGGGGAAAGAAAGTAATTCTCAAAATAGCTCTTTTCTCTTTAAAAGTAGTTTTTCCCAAAATAGTTAGAAGGGATTGATTAAAGTAGAATTTGATATAACTAAAAGCTTTAAATATTAATTTAGAATTATTATTTTCGAGAAAAGTATTCCAATAATCCTTTTTAGCTAGTTTTATATTTAAAAAATATTAATTCCAAACTAATTAGTACTATTCTTAATAAAAGTTTTAATTAGTTTAACTATTTTGAATTTTTAATTTCCTCTAAATTAGTATTATCGATTTTCTTAAACTTTTTAGTTTAAAGATCTACCAAAGTTTAGTTTTTAAACTAGATTTAATTTTAGAGATAGCTTTATTAACTATTAATTGAACTAGTAATAATAATTCTGAACTTATCGATTCTAGATAAAATTATACTACCTTATCTAATTTCAGGTATAGCCGAGTGAAATCAGGAGAGGAACTAACTAAAATAGTTAATTCTTTTATAATTTTAACTAAATAGTCTGAAAATAACTTCTAATTTGCTAACTTAGTATTAAAATTAACACTAGCTGATTTTTGTTTATTTGAAGATACTAACTCTTTTTTCCCTTTTAAAATAAATAAAATCGATAAGTAATCAGATCCCAAATTAGTTAGTATTTACTAGTTATCAATATATCTAGCTAATATTTATATAATTAATATAAGATTTAAAACTGACTTGCTAGCCCCTCTAAAAAATATAATAGTTCTAAATTTATTAATTAGTTCCAAATTTTACTCTTTAATCTATCAAATTAGTTTTATATTAGTTTAATTACTTCGATTATTCAGATTCTATCAAAGATAATAAAGATTGAAATTATTCAAAATAAATGAATTAGTCGAAATAATATTAGTTAATAAACTCCTTTCTACTATTTTAGTCGAATTCTTCTCGATTTGATTTGTTTTATTATAAATATTAACTAGTTCGAGTATATTACTTTCCTTAGTTACTAATAGGATTAGTAGATTAAGATTAATACTCGAAGAGATTAATATAATATTAGATATATAGATCTTCGAGATATAAGTAAATATTCAAGATTTAAATCTTAAAATAATTAGAAGGATTTGATTAAAACTAATATAAGAAATCGATCGACTATTTGAATAATCTAGATTTTCATTTATAATCCAAAATTCTTAAACTAAAATTAAATCGATTTTTAGTTTAATAACTAACTATAATATTAATTTAGTTATAATTAAACTTCAATTAAGATTTATTTGGATAATCCAGATATTAGTACTAATTATAGATTAGTATCTTTAATAGCTTTATAAATTTCATATTCTTTAGAAATAGAAATATAATTATTTTTGCAATTAGTATATTTTGAAGTTAAATAAAGATATTTCTAATTATTTTGTTTGTAAATTGAATAGTAATATTATTATATAATATAGAGTTCGCTATAAAGATTATATTTAGCTCCTTTTCGGCAAAATTTAGCTAAATATCCAAATCCTTAATATTTAGTATACTAAAAATAGATCTAAAAGTAATTAGAAATTTTTCAGTTTTAATATTAATTTCAATTATCCAAATTCGGTTTCTAATATATCTTCTAGCTTCTATTTCAGTAATAAATAAAATTACTACTAATCTACTTTACTTAATAACTCGATTTTCTGTTAAAGATAACTAATAAAAGATATTAATAGATTTTAAATTTAGATTAGAATTAAAAGTCTTTAGTTTATCCAAAACTAGTTTTATTCTATAAAGTATATTGAAGTTCAAAGTAGAAATTCTATAAAGAATTACTTTATATTAAGATTCATCTTTAATTATTAATTTAAAAGTAATTAAATACTTCTAAATAGCTCTTTTTTCAATTAGGAAATCGGAAGTAAAAGAGCTAATATTAATAATTACTAGATTCTTCTTATTACTAATATTAGTAATAGAAGAGATTACTAATCTCTTTATACTTTTATCTAAAAAGATCTTATTAATAATATTTCGAAATGTTAATACCGAAAAGAGGGTTTCAAACTCTCGAATTAAAATTAATCGATTTTGAACTTTAATTTTTTTCGGTGCTTTTTTGATTATAATCCAGTTTCCAGAGATACTATTAATATCTATTAATATTACTAAGATAAAAATAAGTCCAGAAGTTGAATTAATCGAAGAAATAGTTGGGGTAGTAATAATAATAAACGAGTTATCTTGATTTTTCGAAGAGTTTTTGAGAATAATAATATTAATACTATTAGTATTATTAGTAGTACTAACTACTTTAATCTTAACTTCGATTTTCTATATAGTATATTCCAGATTATTAACTTGAGAGATTAGTTAATTAGTAACTTTTTATAGTTTTCCTAATTCGGTATATTTTCTAAATATCTCGATTAAATCGAGGATTTAAGTTTATTTATTATATAATATAGTAGCTGAATATACTTCTATTAACAAATTATATATCTAAAGAATTTTGATACTAGCTAGATCTAGAGTAGTTAGTTTAATAATAAAGAAATAAATAGTTTTATTTGATTTGAAAAAAATAAAGAGATTAATCTATTTAGAAAGATAATAAATATTTCTATTAGATCTAGTAATAATATTTATAATAGTATTAAATAAATCCAAATTGAAAATCTTATTTAAATCAGATATATCCAAATTTGAATTGAAAATCGAGGTAATTAGTAGTTTAGAATTATTATCTATATTTATCTCATTATTAATAGAAAGGAAGGATCGAATAATATAATTACTAATAAATTTAGAAATATATTGATAAATTGAAGTTGAAGAAGGTTCGATTTAAATAAGATTTTGAAAGGTTTGAACTTTTAAATTAACTATTTTGACTATAATAATAATATCTCGATAACTAGTAGATATATTATTAAATAAATTAGTAGATTCGATCTATAGAAATATATATAGTTAGATTTTATATTAATATTGATATTTTTGGATTCGGAATCGTTTTTTCAAATATTTTTTCTTCTTTCACTGAAAAATATTATAAATAGAAAATAGATCTTTAAGAATTATAATTAATTAATAAAATCAAAATAAAGTGAGAATAAAAGAAGAAATTTATAAAATAGTATATAATATCTAGTATACTCTCTATAATAATATTAAGTTAGTTTATTAACTTTAAATTAATAAACTTAATTTCTTTTATTTCTTCTAATCTATTAATACTATTCTATTTCTCCTTTATAATAAAGATTTTAATCTATTTAATATAGTAATATTAAATAGAAACTAAATAGTTTTATAAAAAGTTATTAATAACTTTATTATATAAAGTAATATATTAATTAGTTAAGAATATAAATTTATTAACTTTAATATAAAATTAAAAAGAAATCTAAAAAGATTAATATTAAATAATTAGAGAATATAATTTATTTATCTTATTATAAATAGATTTCTACTAATAATAATAAGTATAATAAGAGATACTAAAGATATTCTATTTATAATAAATTATAAAATTATAGATAAAATATTTAGAATAATAAAGATAATAGAGATAAATTAACTTCGAAATATTAGTAGAATAATTAATAATCTTATTATTTAAAGGAAAAGATATAATAAAGACAAAGAAGATAAAATAATAATAATAAATATAATTAATTTAAAATATAGAATAACCGAAATAGAAATATAGATATAGTTATAAATATAGAAAATATTATAATAAAAAAGGTTTTAAATAGTTAAGAGAGTTAAATTTATAGATAATATATTACTTTCGAAATAATAATAATAAGAAGAATATTTGGAATTAATTAAAGTAGTTATATTCAAGATTAGATAAATTATATAATAAGAATAAATTATATAATATTATTTATAGAGAAAATATATTTACTTATAATAATTTCGATATAAAAATAACAAAATTAGATTATATTTAAGATATTAAACTAGTTATAATAATAATATTAATAATAATATTAGCTCTTTATATTTACTATTTATAATATATCTAAAAGAGGAAAGAATATATTAAATATTTAGTATTATAATTAGATAGTAATTTGAAGATTTATAGGAATATATTCTGGTTAATAAGGAATTAATTACTATAAAGTTATATCGAAAGATAGTTAAATTTAATGAAAATAGAAATAATTATCTTATAGCTATTAATAAATATAAATAATAAATATTATTAAATAACGATTAAATAGTAGTAGATATCTATATAAAAAAGTAAATACTTTATATAATATAAATAAAATAGAGGTTTAGTATAGTTAGAGTAAAGCTAATCTAAAGAGAGAAGTAATATTAGAAGATTAAAGAGAGAAGAAAAGGATTTAAAAATCAGAATATAAATTATTATCGGAAGGACTAGAAAGAGATTATATAACTAAAAAGTAGGATATAGCTCTAAGAATAAAAAGATAAAAAGGAAGATAGAGAAGAATAGGATTAATAATAATTAGTTTATCTTTAATTAATATTCTATATTTACCCTCTAGTAGCCCTCTAGTAACTAAACGATCTAATATAATTCCCTATTAATATAATCCTAACAAATATAAAATTAGAAAAAGTCTGAAATCTTTTATTTAATTTTGATATAAAAGAGATTATAAACTAAATATAAATATTAAATATTTATATAATTTTCTTTCTTATTAATAATATTATTAGATTTTTAAATTATAATGTATAAATTTTCATCTTTGTTTTATAACTATTTGTTTTATAATTTGATTTCTATATTAGAGATTTTAAATATTCTTTAATAGCTTTTTATAATTATAATAAGTTGATTTCTAGTTTTTAAATATCTTCTATTAATATATATTTTTTCTATTATATTAAATATTATCTCTTCTTATTCTTTTCTTGATAATTTTATATTAATTCTACTTTCTATTTTAATTAATTTTTTATCTAAATTAATAATAGTTTTATTACTTTATCTTTATAATGTATTTATAGTTTTAATAAAGAAATATAAAAATATTATAAATTCGGAAATAGAGTAATAATTATATATAGTATATTTAATTGTAATTATTAATATATTCAAGAATTATAAATAGATCTAGATATTTATCTAATAATTTTATATTTAGTCTTAATTATTTAATATTATAGAATCTAATTATAATATAATTACTAATTTGAAATTATTATAATAAATACTTTATATTATAAAACTTCTTTTAATATTTCTTTATAATATAAAGATAAATTATTAATAATATATACTTTCTAATTAGTATTTTAATTCTTTCTTTAATAAAGAATATTTTCTTATTACAAATATTATCTTCGATATTTTGAATATATATAATATAATTATAGAAAGTAATAAATAGAAATATATTAGTAATAAAATATTATAAGTTATTATATATAAATTCTATTAATATCAGTTTCGATATCTAATTACTTGAATTATATATATAATAATAATAATAAAGATAATATTCTAAAATCTGATTTTGATATTCTATTTATTTATTAGTTTATAATTAGAAAGCTATATTTAATCTATAATAGATAGTAAATAAAAAGTACAATATAGATTAGAAAGAGGAAATAAATTATATTTTATAATTAATAATAATATCTATTAATATTTCAATATCTTTAAAGATCTTCTATATAGAAATCTCTATAAATATAAGAATATTAATTATTTTAATTATAAAGATATACTATATAAACTTTATAAACGTATTAATAATTATCAAAATAGAATTATAAATATAATTATTATATTTATTTAATAGGAAATCTATAATAAAATACATTATAATTTCTTATTATAATCTAATTAGAAGAGAAAAGAAACTTAATTCTTTATATAATAAATATCTTTTAACTTTTATCTTTTAATAAATTATATAAGTATTTATATAATATTTAATATCTAATCGTATATCAAACTAGAAATATTTTCGTAATAATAATTCAAAGGTTTTTAAAAAGTTATAATATCTTATTACTAGATTATTATAATAATAATATAACAATTCAATTTTAAAACTTATATTTAATAGTATATAATAAATAATTTCTCTTTTCAGAAATTTATTATTTCTTATTATAATAGTTATCTATTTCTAGAATCTAATATTTTTATTATATTTTGATATAGATTTATATTTCTTTTCTTTAATAGAGTTATTATTTTATTAAAATATTAGAAGAATATCTAAAATAGATTTTATAATAGATTTATATACTATTTCGATTATTATTATTTATAACTAGTAATCTTATTGATAAATTTAAGAATAATCTCTTTTTTATATATATAGTTTGGTTTTATTATTATAGATCTAGTTTTAAAAGCTCGATAATATAAATATAGAATATTAATTAATATTATTATAATAGTTTTTATAGAAGTTTATTTATATTAGTTTAGCTTCAATTCTAATTTAGATTATAAATAGAGAAATAAATTATTATTATTTATATTAAATCTATATATATAGTTCTTTATATATAAACTCTTTATTGTATATAGTTAACTATATAATATAATAGTTTTATTATATTATATATTCTATAGAGAATAACTTTTATTTATTTTCTTTATATTGTTTTTAGTGATTCTAATATTTATATTCTATTTTAGTAATTTATTATTATTACTTTAAAGATTAGTTTATAAAAAATAAAACGAATTTAGTTTCTCAATAGTATCTTCCAAAGATAAAATATTTATTCTTTACTTTAATAAAATATTCTTATTTATAAAATATATCTTAATATTATAATTTATTATTATATTTAGATTTCACAAGTTTATCTATAAAATAGGAAATAAGATATCTTTATTATTATTAATTCTTTATTGATAATCTAGTTTTTATAAAAAATTATTTATAGAATTAGCTTTATTTAGAAAATATTTAATTATAAAATCATATTCGATTAAACTTTTAATCTATTTTATTTAGTAACTATTCAATTTCTTTTTAGTTATAAAGTATTTTAACTTATTATACTTTATTTTAATTATAATAATTTCTTATATATATTTTTCTTATATATATTATAAATAATAATACTATTATTTGAAATTTATAATTATAACTATTAATTCGAGATTTTAGATTTTATATCTAAATTCAGGATCTTATAACTTATATAAATAAAAGGTAATAGAATATTAATAATTTAATAATTCTTTATTATAGAGTTAGAATAGGATATTAATAATTATAAATCTAAATATATTAATCTCTATTCAAATCCTGTTTATAAAGTTAAAGTATTTAAATATCGAGATACAAATAAATATATTTTTTAGTTATTCAAATATTAGTTATATTTTACTTATTATTCTGGAATATTCTTATTATATCTTTCAATAAATCGGAAAGTAATTAGATAACTTTTAAATATCTTTTAATAAATTATCTATAGAAATTAATAAACTTAAAGAAGATCTATATTTCTTAATAGATTTTTAATAATAACTATTCTCGAATTATAATAATATATTTTTCTTCTATTTATATACTTTCTATATCGATAATATATTTTAGAAAGTTAACTTTTATAAATCCAAACTTATATTTTTTAAAGTTAATATAAAGTTTAAACTTTCTAAATCTCTATAATATATCTATTATAATATTATAATATTTATTTTTATTCTTCAAATAGATAAAAATATTATTAAAATAGATAATTTAAATAATATTAATTAATTCTATTAAGATCTTATTAATACAAACTTGGAATATTATTAGAATATTAAGTAATCCAAAGAGAATAATATAATATTTATAATATCCATATTAAATCCAGAATATTATCTTTTATTTATTACCTTTTCTAATTTTAATTCTATAATAAATATCTTTTAAATCTAGTTTGGTAAATATTTTAGTTTAATCTAATCTATTTAATATTTTTTTAATAAATAATAATAATATCTAATTCTTAATAATAATCTTATTAAGTTTATAATATTTAATATAAAGATATAAGTTTTTATCCTTTTTCTTAATAAATATAAAAGATATATTTATAATATTAGTTAAATAATATATCTATCTTTTTTCTTTATATATTTTAAAATATTTCTATAGAATCTAAAATTCAAAGTTTGATAATAAATATAAAGATTTAAAAAGTAATATTATATTCGATTTAAAGTTGATTCGGTATTCTATTATATAATAATTAGAGAGTATATTAGTTTCCTTTTTATAAAAAATATCTTTATATTCCTAATACTTTTGTAATAATTATATATTTTCTATTTTAATTATTTTTAATATTCTTTCTTCTTTATTTTATATATTCTTTTATTACTATAATATCAATATATAAATGTTAAGTTATTTTTATTTTATATAGTAAGTAAATCTTTTCATATCTATTACTTCAATTTTAAATAATATAATAATTAATCGATATTAGAATTTAGAATTTTAAATTATAAGATATTTAGAATTAAAGTTACTTTTAGAATTTCAATGTTATATATAATAAAACAATAATTGGATTTAATATATTTATCAATTAAATTATTATAAGATAATTTAAAATTATAAATACTATAAATATAAATTATCTCTTTATCTATAATATATAAATTTATTAGAAAGTAGTTAGGAAGATTTAGTTATTTATAGTTAATTATAAAATTTTATATTATATAGTTTTTCTCTATTTTATTATTTACTAATATCTTCTCTATTCTCTATCTATTTTATCTTTATATTTATATTAAGATAACTATTCTTTTTTCTTTTTCCTTTATTTCTCCGAAAATATCTAACTATTTAGAAATAATATTAATTAGATAATTCTATTTTCTAATAATTATAAAGTTGCTATATCTTATAATAAATATATATTTATATAATATCTAGACTTATTATATTTATAATAAATTATTATTTTAAATTTATTATAATATTAATAATAGTTTCTATTAATATAAAAAAATCTATTATAATTATAATATTTCTAATTAGATTATATTTTATTTCTTTCTCTTCTATTTTAGTTGATATTTAGTTAATTATTATTATTAATATCTTCTCTATTTTATTAAAATAATTATTATAAGTTTTCCAAATAACTAATTTCTTGATTTTATTTTAATAATAATTATTATCTTTATTTCGAAAGATATTATTTATCTCTTTTAAGTTTTTAACAAATTGATAAAGTTTTATTTATTTTTAGAAATCTTATTATATTATATAATTCTCTTTTATAAATTGAGATTAAATTTTATAAAAAGCTTTTTTTTTTCTTCTTTTTTATATTAATAATATCTAGTTTATATTCTATATTATCTAAGAGAATAATAAAGTTAATAATTAACTATTTTAGTTTTTATTTAATTTTTTTATATTTAATAAATATACTAATATCTGATTATCTCTATTTATAATAAAGGTTATTATATATATAATAAACTCTTTTTATATTGTTTTATCTCTTTTTATTTCTTCTCTCTATATATATTATATTTTTCTAAAAACTTTACTAAAATATTAAATATAATAATCAATCTTTTCTTGATTAATTTTCTAAATTAAATTGCAATCTACTTTCAATTTATTTTTTATTTGATTAAAGAATATTTGAATATCTTGATAAATCTTTTATTTTAGATATTTATTAGTAAATTATAAAGAGAATAAAGTTAAAAAAAATTATATAAATAATCTTCTCTTTTCTTCTAATATTATATCTATTTATTATTTCTATTATTTCTACTTTATAATTATTTTTTATTTTTCCTTTTCTTGTAAATAAATAATTTCTTCTTTTAAATATCTTTTTTCTAATAATTTTATTATTAGAATATCTTTTCTTTATTTCTTTTTTAATTATTATATTTTCTCTTTTCTTATTTTCAAAAGAATAACTTTTAATATTATAATTTTATCTTCTATTATATCTTTTTATTAAATTAATAATTGGATAATATTTTATCTTAATAAAGAGTTCTTCTTTTTAATTTCTCTATTTTCTATTATAAATATATTAATATTAATTTAATCATAATTATCTTCTATTTCTTTTATAATAAGATTAGTTAAATGTTTAAAATTTCAATCTTTCTAAATTCATTTTATTTCTCTATAAATTTAATTCTAGTTCTTTTAATTATTAATAATATAATGATTCTTTTAATTAATAAAGTAATATTATTATAACGAATTATTATTTAGTTAGAATTTGAAAAGTAATTAATATATTAAATTATATTAATAAAGAATTATAATAGATTATTTAGTTATTAAAGGATTATTAGAAAATAATTATAAACTATTAATTAAAGATAAACTTATTATTATTGTTTTTCTTCTTTTTAATCTTCTTTTTTATTTTTTGGATTTTTAAAACTAAACTTTATTTCTTAATTATATAATTTCTATTATCTCTCTTTTCAGAAGTTATTTTTATTCCGATTTTCAAATCTCTTTCTTTTCTTTTTAACCTCTAATAAAAATAATATATAATATCTAAAATATTATTTATAATATTTAATAGATAATTTATAATCTTCAAAATTATAAATTCATTTTTTTAATATTATTTTATTTTATCTTTATAAAAAAGATTTCGATATAATTAATATAATAATATTATATAAAATAATATATTTATTAAATAAAGTTATAAATTTATTAATTTTAATATAAAATTATAAAGAGATTTAAAATAATTAATATAAATAAGTTGGAATATATAATTAATATTTTTCTTTATAAATAATTTCCTATTAAATATAATATATATAATAATTAGATAAATATTAATATCTAAATAGAGAAAATAAATATTTAATATAGTTAGAATAAAATTAATTTAGAAAAAGAAATAATATTAGAAAATATAAAATATAAAATATAAAATATATAATATAAAATATAAAATATAAAATATGTATATATATATAATATTATTATATTTATCAACTATTTATATTCTTGTAATTATATAGTTTCATCACGAAGAGAAATATTTATATATTATTATCACTTTATTTGTTAGTATATTCTGTTAGGATTATGATTTTGCGACCATCCAGTTGCCCCGGGATGGGTCCAGGCCGTAGCCAATTATCCCTGTGATCGATGAATCCTAATGCCGGAAGTACCTATTCAAATCCAGCAGCCGGAAGATCATGAGGGTGCATGGGAACAAGGAGCATCAGCAACAGAGGATGGGCGACGGTTAATTACTTACGCAGGTCCGATTGCAGTTATAGTTTCAAGATTTTCAACAGCGGTATTGGGTCGTGGACGAGAGTAAGAGGGAAGATGAGCACGGTGTGGATATCATCATCAGAGAAGGAGAGGGGAGTGCAGGCCGGATGGGTTTGCGAGGTAATGAAGGTGTCATCGATGGTAGCATCAGCGCGGAGAATGATGAGGTGGAGGCAATCAGCGTCGTAGAAGTCCGAGATGACATCGAAGGAGTGGTCAACGACGATACGGTCATTGAGGCAGTCGACGATGACCATACGGAGGTGTTTAGTAATTTTGATGATAACGAGGATGCGGATTATGAAGAGAGTAGTGCGGGGGGGGAGGGGGGTGTCAAGTGATGTTGAGGTCGCTAGGAGTGATGACGAGAGTTTTACCGTGGTAGTTGACGACTGGAAGATCGTGGGGTGTGACAAGAAAACGGGTAGAAGAGGGAGTCATCCGGGGGTAGAGGATAACGAGAGTAGTGATAGGTAGCAGTGGGAGTATGGCACCCGTCGACGATGAAGAAGACGAAATCCGAATAATATAGAACAGACAATCCAAATTTGACATCGAAGAAGAAAGTCACATGTTAAGATCTTTGAATTCTCTCCACTAGGTTATTTCATTTCCACGTTCTGCGCTCCTGCTTCTTGACTTCTTCGCTTGTGAACGACCCTCCTTGCAACCATCAAGGGTTGTGGTGGATAACACTACTTGCCACATCTGAGCTTATTGGGACAGCAAGAATAGATGCATTCTGATCACACAGTATCAGGAAAGCTCAATACAAGACGCTTGAGGTTGGACTTACTTCCGTGAACAATTTGTCCACCACCATTGAGCCAGTACTGTTAGTCGTTAGCAGGAAATACAGCAAGAGCATAGATGAGATACTGACAGCACATGCATCACCTGCGTTATGAAGATTGTTCGTGTTTTGATAAGTACAGGCTTCGTCGACTTGGACTAGGGAGATCATGAGCACACTGTTAAGGCTGCTATTCCAGAACTGCACTTACCGGGACCGGAACGGTCTTGGAGCTGATAGGAATTAGAATTAGCGACCCAAGTTCCGTCTGCAGCCTTTCGGTTCAAATGTTAGCACACGCGTCTTTTAGTTTCCGCAGAATAACAGAGAGGAAAGAGTATCAAAGGCTACGAGAGGTTCGATGTCCGAGCCCTAGATCATCAGGCAATGAACAGAAAGGAATGCTCCTCACCTTAGCCCATGCATCGATGCCGATAGCAAGCGATAGCACCGTGGCGAGACCTGGAAGAATCGAAGAGAATTGCATAGTGAGAGGTGATTCTGAGAGGAGTAAGGTTATTATGAGATGAGTGAACAGATTAAGAGAAATGAATAGATTGAGATAGTGCTGTACATCGGATTGTCAGTAGAAGAGGAACATCATTTATATGGTAAGCCTATCGCCTCCGCATTTGAGGGATTTATCTCCAAGTTGCAGATCCATACTCTCACGAGACGCCCAGACGGCCAACAGGGCGAAAGTTGAGGCTGTAGAATATTACGAGCGACTGCATCCGAGTGGATTAATCTGACACGAACTCCATACTCTGCTTGTAACGGTCCTAGGTTGTTGACCGTGTCGAGCGTCGATATATACTCTGGACCCCCTACCTTCTCTTTGCCTTGCAGCGCCCACTGGTATATCTGCTCGGCCTCGACTAGCTTGTCCTGCTTCTTATAGAGGGCCCCAACCTCTATTAACCATATCGAGTATTAGTATATACTCTGGACCCTATACCTTCTCGTAATCTTGCAGCACTAGCCTATTGGTTCAGTACGAGCGGAATGGATTATATCGGGACTCCCGGTGAAGCCACCCAGCGTTTGGACTAATTGTCGGCCTTACGATGCGCTCCTACGGAAGCTTCGTATATGCTGGATCTCACCTTCTCTAACATACCTTTGCTTATACCCTAGTACAATACCATTACCACATCCCCAAGACCAAACTAAAGCAGCCTGCTGGATTAATAGAGACAGCGGAGGTGCTTGACCGCTTCATCACGGACGACGATCTAGACTACGACCCATTAGTGGAATAGTCAGGTATACGCCCTCTGAAATGAGATCGGTCGGTTTCTTTAGAGTAGGTGAAATAGAACATTATAGGTATATCGAGCACACTCCCCTTTGCTATATCTGTAGAAACTAGTACCTGTAACTCCTCGTCCTCTAGCAGTTCCGTATAGGTAACCTCATCTACATGTTCAGGCGTATCAAATCTTGCAGGCGCCCGCAAGAACAAAAGCAAATGTATATATTGAAGGCTATGTTTCTGGAGTTCTGTCTATTTGGCGGTAGTAATAGTGTCAGAGATGATATTCCTATAGCGTTAGTGCGGTCCACCCCTTTGGCCTCCGTTAATCATTGCCACCGGTTCTGCTGGTGTTACGTAAAGGCGACCCGCTCACTCATTGGCTTCTCTTTCATCGGCGGAACGATATGATATAAGTGGTCGGCCAACATATGCTTCCTTTACCTTATTTAGCTTAGTCTTCGGACTTGGCACCGACTGTTCTATGCTTCATATGTTCCTTTGCAGATAGCGCGGTGGACCTGTCGTTCTTGGTAGAGCAATCCTTCGAGTTGTGCGTTTCTGTATAGTAGCCGTATGTTGTGTTCGCTTTGTACTGGGTTCCCATGTAGTCGTATTTTTGATGCCTGTAGCGTTGCTTTAGTCGGCTTTGTTTGTTGTACTTCTCACACTGGAACACCTCGCCCTAATATATAGAATCGGCCGATTATGTACATGCGCTCTACAGATTTTAGCGTATATTGAGCCAAAATCGATATGAGTTTTGACATCAGTCAAAACTGCTTGATTGGAATTTTAATTCTTGACATGAGTTTCAACTTTTATTGGTTAAACGAGATTAAATGGGCTTAGATTACGGAAGGGCATTATAAGGGCTAATTGAATATACGGTATAGGGCTGAAATGAGGCATTCAGAGAATTAGCTAGATCCGTAGTTATACAGAAGAGCTAGGTATTTAAGCACCCAGCTCGTTCCTATCTTTGAAGAGAATCAGACTTTTATCAACCACTGGATCAGATCACTTAGTTGATCTTATGCCATGGTTGAGTAGTCAACCCACAACTTTTGACATGAGTTTTGACATAAGTCGGACCCACTTTTAAGGCGAGTTTTGACTGTTGAAGTCTTGACATCAGCAGTAGGTGTCAGAATTCTCCGCGCACGGGTAACAACCACTTTCAATCCACAACTATAGCACCACCAACACATTCTTAGGTCGTTCAGAACACCTAATCCTGAGCCACTGAACGGCAGGGAAGCAGATACTCCAAGAAAACCCGCGTTCTTTGCTGCATTAGCTCGTGATGGCGACAAAAGATATTTCGTATTATCGCAACAAAGTGTAACGTTGCACCTTCCACCACATACAATAATATAAAGAGATAGAAATTATAATAAAGAGAAACTTAAGATCTAAATTGAAAATACTTCAAAGAACCTTGAAAATCACTAAATTAAAATTTTTTTTTTTTTTTTAATAAAATCTTGTTTGAAAATAAGTTTTTCAAAATTCAAATTAAATTTTATAATTTATTTATAAAAATAAAAATAAATAATAATTATATAAATAAATAAAAAATTTATATAATTTAAAAAACAAATTTTAAATATTTAATATCTAAATATAGTTTAATTTTTATTATTTTAGATTTTTCTTTTTATTTAATTATATAATTAATAGAATTTAAATAAAGAGTTTATATAATATTAATTATTAATTTGATAGCTCGATAAAATTAGTAGGACAATATATAATAGTATAGATACTAGTGATAGCAGCGATAATATAAATATATATTAGTATTTAAGATAATATAGATAATTCAATAAAACTTTAACTTCTTTTTATTTACTAAACAATATCATCTATACTAATTAGTAGTAGTATATAGTGGAAAGGGAAAATTTTCTCTTCAAACCAATCTCTATTATAGGAGATACCAGATCTTTATAG
Source organism: Rutstroemia sp. NJR-2017a BBW (assembly GCA_002946425.1). Classification (NCBI taxonomy): domain Eukaryota; kingdom Fungi; phylum Ascomycota; class Leotiomycetes; order Helotiales; family Rutstroemiaceae; genus Rutstroemia; species Rutstroemia sp. NJR-2017a BBW. The sequence goes on from NJPT01000052.1 coordinate 867,585, forward strand.
ATCAATCAAAGTTCTTTTATATATTATAATACTATTATCGATACTATCAACTTATCTTTTAGATTAATCTATCGAGTAGATCTTTTATATCAACGAATAGAAGAACTTTCGATATTATTTAATCGGGATTATTTATATCTTGGTTACTATCTATTTTAACGAGATAAGTAGTTTTCTAAATAAGAATTAGATTATATACCTTAGCTTCCTTATTATTTTAATAGATTTCATCTCTTTTATTCTAATATCAACTTTTATATCTAATTATAACTATCTTCTCTTTAAAAGATATTTTCTTTACTAATTATATAATTATAAATCTAAATCTCTTAATTAGAGTTTAGGAATTATAATCCTTTATCAATTCTAAATATCTATTTATAAGAATCATTAATTAATAAGTATAGAAAGTAATTAAGTTGATATTAATTATAGAAATAGTATCGATAATATAGTCTAGTTTAGATATTAATAAGTTAATATTATAAATAAAGTTATTTAATATAGTTATCTATTATATCTATTTGAAAAGTCTTATTAAGAAACTAGATTTCCTATTACTCTAAATAATAGATAAGATAGAGTTAAGGAAAATAATAAATAAATTCAATAAGGAGTTTTATTTCTTTTAGAAAAGTTATTTAATTATCTTGGAATACTGAACTTTAAATAAATATATCAAAACTATAATATCTATAATATTTATAATAACAAAACAAATAAAGAAATAATATTATTTTAATAATAATAGTAATATTATCGGAACTATTACTTCCAATATAATATTATTATAAATAATCTTATTAATAGAAACTATTATTATCTTCAACTCTAATCAAACTAATAACTAGATTAATATATTATTAATAATATTATTAAATAACAAGTTGATTAATACTATTAAGATAAATAATAACCGAAATATAGAAATAGAATTACTAAAAGGAGGATATCAAAAACCTTTCTAACTAAAAGAAGATAATTTAATATATATCGCGAATATAATAACTTAGTAACTCCGATTTAAATAAACTAATTTATTATTAAATATATTCTAACTAGAATTAGTAATAGTAATACTAGTAACTTAAAATAACTTTAAAATAAATAATATAAAATACTTTAACTTATAAATAGATAACTTCAAGAATATAAATATAATTATATTTGGTAAAGTTATTATATATATAAATATATTCGCTTTTATAACTTAGTTATAATATCTATTATATATAAAGTACAAAATAGTAATATAAAGAGTCTTTCTAAATTATCTTAGAAGAGAAATATATATCTAGATATTTATCGAACTTATCAATATGAAATAAGAGCTTTATATAATAATAAGAATAGATATATTATATAAACTAATCGAGAACTATTTCCGGATTTATCTAGAAGTTATATTAACAAATCTAGTATCATTCAAATATATTATTAAGAATATATATAATAAGAAAATAATATAAAGTTTTACTAGTATTATACTTTATAATATTAAAATAGTGGATCTTATAAATAAATACAATCAATTAATAACAATATAGAACGAACTTTTACTAGATTTCTAGTTATATATAATATATCTACAATCTATTATTATATTAGTTTAGTTTATAAAGGATATAAATATAAAAGTATCTATCTTCCAACTTCTAATAAATCGAATATTTAGATAAAATCAACAATATTAATAATAATAACCTTATTAATAATATTACCAATATTCAAACTTCTAATAATTTCAAAGTTTTCTATAATAAAGTTGTTATCAAAATAATCGGGGGGATAACTATCAAATATATAATTAATAGATTGATATAAATAATATTCTCAAACTAATTAAACTTAAATCTAAAGAAATTTATAATAATTTCCAATAATCCTTCCAAGGTAGCGGAAATAGATATATAATAGAAGATAGATATTGTTTATATCAATAAAAGATATATAATATAATAGTTAATAAAGATATTATTCTAATAAATAATAATAACTTGATATATAATGAAAATACTGAATAATAAAGATATAAAATAAAGTTTTATAATAATTATAATTCCTTCGATATTTTCAGTAATTATAATATTAATAAAGATCTTATAAATAAACTAGTTATAAATTTCATAGTAATTAATAATACTAAATTAATATAGTAGATACTGATAGATAAATAAAGATATTATAAATATAAAGAAATATTTCTATCAAGAAATAATTTATTCAGATATTTAACTAATATATATTAGTTAATTACTATAACCGAGATTAATATAGATATATATCTAGATATATTTAATAAGATATTTACTATTAATAACTATATTAATAAAGAGGATAGTAGTATAAACTATAAATTAGATATAATAATAACTATTCTATAGTTTATAGATTCGAGGGTAAATCTAGTAATATAAATCGGTATTAGATATAGATTCTATAGATAGTATTATATTATAATATATATTTACTTCAATATTAGTAATATAAATCTTTTCGAGATCTATCTCGATTTAGAATTATAATTGATAATAATAGAAAAGGAATAGATATTAAAATATAATCCAAATATAGATATCTATATTAGAGTTATATTAGTTAAAATAGAAGATATTAGAGATACCGAAGTATAGTTAATATAATATATAATAGATATTTTTATATTATTAAAGATAAAGGAAGATAGAATAATAATAATATAATTTCAAAGAGAAATCTATTTAATCGATATTATATTCTTAATAGATATAATTATAGATAACAATATTCTAATAATAGAATATATCGATATTATTATATCGAAAAAGCTAGTATATATTAATAGTTGTAATATAGATATCAATATTAAGATTATATCTAGAGATAAAATATAGATATTAGGAATTATAAGGAATATAGAAATAATCCTTATTAATCCGAATCAAATAAAGACGATTTAGATATATTATATATCAATTACTAAAGATAGAACTATATTTTTCAAACTAGAAATATTATTATTATTATTCTTTATCTATATTACCGATATCTTACCGATATAGATACTAGTAAGAAACGATTCGATATAATCTATTTATTTTAATAAAAATATAATTATAAGTTATATCTCGGAATTCGATTTCGACAAAGTATACTATATTATAAATAATATAATAGATATTATAAAACTAGTAATCTATATATCATCTTATTCAGAATATAAAAGTTTTATAATATTATTAATATTGGAAGTATATTATAGTAATAATACTATAATCTATAGAATATTAAAAATAGTTAAATAATTTCAATAATTACTTAATATCTTCTTTATTTTATTATAGAACGATATCGGTTTTGTAAATATATTACTAGAGTAATAGATAATAATAAAGTTATATCTAGATTAGATAGATAAACTAAATAATTATACAAAATACTATCTACTTATTTATAAAGATAAAGAAGTAGTAGAAAAGATATTTGAAGGTTTGGAAGAATAAAGATAATTAGAGCGAATAACAATATTAATATTATTTATATTTCTAATATTCGTTATATAGAGATAGTTATTATAAAGCGAACCAAAACCGAAAGTTATAGTTAATATCTATAATCTGAATCAAATTATAATATCTAATATATATCTAATACTATTATAAACCAAGATACTGAATATAATCTATAACTATCTATATATTATAATAATAGACTATATATTATTTTTCTTCTAATAATAGATATATCTAGTATCGAAATAGTATTTCATAATAGTAATATATCTAAACTAGTATATATTTAACTATATATTTATAGATTTCAGAAATACTTTAATCTATATATAATATCAAATAGATATTATCCTTAACAATTTCAAGGAATTCGCTAGAATATATATAGATAATATAGTAATTACAAATCAGATATTAATAGAATATCTCCGTTATATAAACTAAATATTATCAAGATTTATAGAATATAATATTATTATTAAAAGATATAAATACTTTTTCGATTATCTTTCGATAATAATATTAAATTATAAGATCGATAACTTCGAAATATCAATAATATAGAAGTAATTAGTAATAATTAAATAGATATCTTTTCCAAAGAATCTAATTAATCTGGAGTAATTTCTAAAAATCATTAACTACTTAAGATAATTTATAAAGAATTATATTAATATTATCGAATCATTACAAAAACAAAAGATAGCTTTACTAAAAATAATATTTCTTAATAGATAGCTAAGAAAGAACTTTATATTATAAGAACAAATAATAATATTATCGATAATAAAACTAATAGCTTTCAATTAAATTAAGAAGAAATTAAGCAAATAATAGATATTAATATATTATAATTTATAATAACTACTTTTTATCAACTTCAATATATCGAAAATATAAAGTATAGAGATCGTAGTATATTATATAAAAGAAGATAATATATTTGAGAAACAACTAATATATATATCAATTGAATTTATTATATTTCTCTCGAGATAATTATAAGATATAGAAACTAAATACTAGTTATTGGAGTTAGAAATAATAGAGTTTATATAAAGAGTAAAGAAGATATCGATAATAATACTAAATAATAAAAAACTTCTAGTTATTATTTATATAGATTATAATTCTTTAGTCAATATCTTCTAGAAATTAGATATCAATATTATAATATCTATAACTAAATAGAACTTTAAACTTATTCTAGTTATATAATTTCTATTATAATATCCATTACTAATTAGATATAAAATAGATAAGGATAATATAGTTCTGGATATATTATCGAGATTATAATATAAAGGAGATAAAAGTAAACTATCGGAATAGGAAGTAGAGGAATTAGATACTTTATTTATAGAAATAATTATATACTTAGAATATCCTCTATATATTTTTACAATAATCTTTATAAAGATATCCAATAACTTCTATAAAAGATTTATTAAAGATTATTATAATAATAAGAAATAAGTCAAAATAATATTGATAATTAAAGATAATATAGAATTTAAGGAAAATATAGTAATATTACTATTCGAGCTTTATTATAACTTACTATACTAAATAGATTAGAATAACTAATATATATATCTATATATATCAAGATCTATAATTAAGGAAATCTTCGATCTATTATATAAAGAGGAATATCTAGATTATATCAAGTTTAGAGATTTTATCGATAGAAATTTCTATATTCCTAATATTAATAGATCTATATATAACTATCTTAGATTTTATCTATAATATTAATAATACTAAACGAAATAATATAAGTTATATAGTATATTATAACTAATATTAGTATTATTAATACCTTTTCATATTATTATAATCGATTTTATCTTTATATTACTAATAGCTACTAATAGTAATAATATAATAATAATAGTTACTAATAAACTAATTAAGAAGGTAAATCTATTATCAGATAAAGATATTTAGATAGTTAGAAACTAGGAGATAGTATTAATAATATATTTATTAGATCTAAACTAGAGATTATCTAAGATTATTATTAGTAACCAAGATTCTAAATTCTTATTAAAGATATAAAGAGCGATTTTCGATATTCTTAAAGTAAAGTTACTATATTTGATAATATATTATATATAAATAAATAGATAATTGGAAGTTACTAATTAGATAATAGAGATCAATCTTCGTTACTATCTAGTAAATATAGAATATATAGAATAATAGCTATTGATACTATCAAGATTATAATTCATATTAAATAACTCTCTTTTAATACTAATAGGGAAATTATCTAATAAAAGTTTATATAGATTCTCACCAAACAATATAATATAACTACTAAATATAAAGATAAAGAGTTTAGAAAAGATATTATCTAGAATTGATATTATAAATATAATTGTTTTTGTAACTATTAAAGTAAAGGAAACTTATAATAGAAAGTATACTTCGATATTTTTCATATTAGATAACTTGATATTTCTACAAATCAATAAAGATTATAAAGTATCTATAATAAAGAATAAGAAGATTAATAGATAAAAAGTAGAACTATTTTCAATATTAGAATATATCGGATAGTTAGTATATAGATTGGATATATTGGAATATTAGTATATCTATCTAATAATATCAATAGTATATTTAAAGTTAATATTAAAGAGTAAAAATCTCTTTAAGTAATTATATCTATCTAACCTAAAAGCGATTATAATCGAAGGATATAAAGAATATAAAGTAGAAAAGATACTTCGGAAATATATTATACTAATAGGATTTATAAGATATCTAGTAAAGTAGAAAGAGTATAAACCAGAATTTAACTAATAGATATCTAAGAGATATATAGAATATAGTAAAGATTTAATTACTAATTATAAAGAGAGTATTATAACAGTATTATAAATATTGCCTCGATAATATTAATATCGGTTTTTATAATAATTACCGAATAATATAAAAGTAATATTAATACTATTTAAGAATATAATTTTATTTTGTTTATTATTTATTTATCTTTTGATATAATTATCCGCGAGATATATTATTATACAACTTTATTATAATACTAGCTTATTATTTACCTCTTTATTTCCCAAAATATAATATAGATATAATAGATTTATAGATAGTATTGATATAAATATAATTATAAACAATCTTTAGTTCAGAATATATAATACTAATAAAGATAAACTCGATATTATACTATTCGCATCAAAATAACAATCAATATAATAATAAGTATTATAAGTATAGATAATAAATATCTTTAAACGAAATATCATAATTCGATATATTACCTCTTTATTAATAGAAGTATCCGAAGTGATAGATATAGTAATAAATAAGAACGAGATATAGATAATATAAAGTATAAAGTAGTAGTAATATAATATAATAGATATTATAATAAAATAGCTCAGAATATAATTTTATAATTTTGTAAAGTAATATAGTTTAGTATAGACTTTACTATATAATATAGATATAGTAGATAATTTGTAGAAAAGAGTAAATAATATAATAGTTATTATTATAAAGAAATAGTAGAAACGGGTTTATATATATTAGTTACTAAATAACGGAGATAACAACTTTAATAACTTTATAATATAATTTAGATATAATCTACTAATTATATTAATACTAACTTCCAAATTTATATATAATATTATAAATATCAATAGAGTTCCAATATTAGTATTTCTATTAGTATTAGTAATTATAACTATCCTGAATATTTTAATTATAGTATCCTTTAAATAAACCTTATTTTCAGGAACCTTTAGTTCGGATAATATATTATTCTCAGATATACTATAATTCGGATAACTAATAGTAACTATATAAGGAATAGTAATAATAATATAGATTATTAGAACTAAATATAATAAATTAGTACTAATTAGTAATATTAATACTTTGGTAAAGGATAAATTTATAGAAGTATTTACTTTATATTTAGTTGAAATAGATTATAAAGTTGATAATTATTATTTTATTATTCAGAAGTTTCCAAAAAGAATTTAGTTTAATAGAATAAACTCGAGTTTAAATATATTCGATATTATAAAGAGATATTTACTAACTAAAATACCTTCTAAAATAGATATTATCGATATCGAGAAAGAAGATCTATTAATTAAAATATCTCAGATTAGATATTAGATAAAGAATATAATTATAAAGTTATCCGAAATTACAGAATCCGAAATATCGCTAATTATAATAAAAATATTAAGTAATAGAAAGTAGAAAAGATTAATATAAAGCAAAGATACTAAAGTAGATATATCGGATAATACTACTAAAGTAAGTATACTAAATAGTAGAACTAAACTATATATACTAATAGTAAAGAGAATTATAATAATAAACCTATTTGAGTAAATATATAAAATTATAAAGACTATTACTAATACTACTACCTTAATATCCCTATTATATATACGATATATTATAATATAGATATAAATTCTTAGTATAGTAGAGATCTAATTATATATTATAACTTATATTATCTTTCTATAAAGAGTTCTCGAAAAGAGTAAGATATTTTAACTAGATCAGTTATTGATAATATATAATAATATCGATAAGGTTCTAAAGGAAGGCGAAGAATATATTATAGATAATATAGTATAAGAAGAGATCGAAAATATAATAATAATTAAGGGAATTCTAGATAATATTAGTGAAAGATATTTTAAAGTTATTATCTTTATATATACTTATCTTAAATTCCAATCAAGTTTTAATAATTAGATTTACTTCGAAGTAAATAATGAAAAAGTAGTTAAATCAATTAATAAGGAGATATTAGTAGAATAAATTGAGAGAGTAATATCGACGAGGATATCGCCTTTTGTTGAAAGGGAAGGTAATTGGGATAATATATAATAGTATAGATATTAGTGATAGTAACGATAGTATAAATATATACTAATATTTAAGATAATATAGATAGTTTAATAGAACTTCAGCTTCTTCTTACCTACTAAACAATATCGTCTATACCAATTAGAATAAACTAATAAATTAATAAATAATAAAAGTAATTATAATGATATATATAAATCTATATAAATAAATAATTTCTTTAATATATAGAATTTTATACTTAATTTAAATAATAATCTTAATTATTATTTAATTATTATCACGATTCTTTATTTTATTATTTTAATTTTAAATTTATTTAATTATTTAATTATTTTTGTATAATTAAATAATCAATAATATAATATTTTAAATATTAGATTATAAATTATATTTAGAATAGATAATATTTTAATATTATAAATTAGAAAATAATAAATAACTATTTTAATTATTATAATATTATTTATTATAATAATTTAATCTATTTAGATTAAAAATAATTTATTTGATATATTTTTAAATAAATAATCTAATTTCAAGATTTTCATTATATAAATTGAATTCTATATTAAATTTAATTTAACCAAAATTTTTATAAATATAAATAAAATATTATGAATTTTTAATTAAATCTAATTATTCTTCGAGAACTTTTTAATTAATAAAGTTATAAATAAAAATATAATTAAAGCAATCTTCCAAACTTTTAAAGATTTTAAAGAAAAGATTATAATAATATTTAAAAATTGTTATAAAAGTAAGTTATAAAGTAGATAATATATAGATCGGAATAATTAATTAATCCGAATAACTATTTCTCCAATATTAGGTTTAGAGATAGATATATATCTTCTAATTTGAAAACTTTTTTTTCAATTTAATTTCAGAAAGTTTAACTTTCCAGATTATCTATAAATACTAATTAATTGATTAATAATTAGAAAGAAATTGATTAATTCTACTATTTCAAATTCTCGACTTTATATTTTGATTATAAGATATTTATAATATAATAATTATAAACTTGATCTAGTAAAATTATTTTTATGATATAAAATTGTTATTATTTATTAATAATCTTATTTACTTTATTTACTTTTTATATAATTATTATATTTAAACTAATTTCGTTTTCTTATCTATATATAATTAATTAATATATCTATCTAATTTTATTATTTTCTTTATTTAAGATTATTATATTTAAAGATATTAATAAAATTAAACTAATTATTAAATCAGATTAATCAATATAATATCTCCAACTTTATTGAATTTAGTAAATTAACAATATATAAAATATAATTGATTTAACTAAATCCGAAATATTGATTAATTAATTTATTATAACTCTATCTAGTATATTAATTTTAGTTTAACTTCTTTTCAATAAAGAGTATATATATTAGATTTAATAATAAAAAATATTTTCAGAATATATTAAAGTTTTTAAAGATATCTTTATAATTGATATTATAAAGAATAAAAATAATAATTTAAAGTTGAATATTTAAAGATTATTATTATTAGATTAATTATAAAGAATAATCTTTATTAATATAAAAAATTTATATTTACTTTTTGAAAAGGAATATTATAAAATCAAATCTAATTATAATCTTCATTATAAAGTATTTAAGAAAGTATATTAATAGATTATTAATATAGTAAGTAATATATATATATATTTAATATATCTTTTAAAAGAGATAATTCTTCTATAATTACTTTTAAGAATATTTTGTTTTTATAAATATAATAGTTCTAAACAAAATCTAATTTGAATATTTTAATATATTTAAATAAGTTAAATATAATATTTCAAATAAAATAAAATATTTATCTGAATATTGATATATAAAATTTCGAAAGTTAAAAGAACTTTCGATATTATAACTTTCTTCAAAATAATATATAAAAAAATAACTTCTTTATAAATAGAAAACTAATTTAATAAGATTATTATAAATATATAACTTGAAAAATCTATTATAACTTTCAAATAATATAGTTTTATTTTGGGAAATCTTATAATTATCTATATTAAAAATCCAAAAAGCCAAAAAAAATTTATATTTATTAATAATATAAGTAATTCTAATAATAATATTTAACAGAATAAGAAAGCTAATAATAATTTAAATAATAAAGATATAAGATTAAAACTAAAAAAATAATTTTATAAATTTTAAAAGTTAGAAAACTTTAATAAAGTTATATATCTTTATTAATTCTATATTTAATAGATTGATAAAGTTAATTTTAATAAATATAAATAGATTATTAAAGATTATAGATATTTTATCTTAATTATATAAAGGAAAATCATTATTATTAGAAATAAAACTCTAATTAAATAAGATATTAAAAGAACTTTTAAATATCTCAATTTTCTATATTGGAATTCTTTATATATAATGATAACTAATAAAGAATATAAAATTAATAATTAAACTATTCTATTGATTTTATCTTCTTTTTAGAAAAGATTATTAATATAATTATTAATTTATAATTAGTTAAGAAAATAAATAGTTTAGAAATTTATATTATATTGATTATTATTAATTATTATTATTTAATAGATAATATTCTTTTGGATAATTATAAAACTATCTACTTAGTTAATAATATCAATTTTCTAAATAATAGAGAATATAATCAAATACTTTTTAGATAATATTATGAAATATAGAATTTTCTCTTTCGATATTATTAATTATAGAAAGTATATAATTAAGAATTATCTTTATACTATATATAAATCTAATATTAAGAATCTTATTTTTATAAATATAACTTTAATATCTCGTTTTTATATTAATATTATTTCAAAGATTCAACTTTGTAATCCGGATTTATAAATATATAATTAGAATAATATTTTAAAGATCGGAATATTAAAATTAAATATTATTATTATAGATTTGAAATATAAATTTAATCTAGTATTTTTCAATTTTAAGAAACTTTCTATATATTATTTATTTATTCTATCAAATATATTTATAAATAACTTTATAATAATATATCTAATATTAAATTATAAAATCTATTATTTATATTATAAATCTTAAAACTCTATATTATTTACAGAAGATAATATAATTCGATAATATAACTAAATAGGTTATTTAGATTAAAAAGTATTTGAAAAGTTTATATATTCTATAAAAAATATATAAATCAAAAGATTATAATATATCGATTATAAAGATTATATATAAATATATATTAAATAGATTATCAAATATACTTTAGATAACTAATTTTCTCTATAACTATTTTATAAAATTATATAAAATCTTTTCGATTTCCCAAATTTATATAATAAAATATTATAGATATTATTAATTAAAGAAATATATAATAAAAAGATCTTCAGTTTTCTACTTTATTAGAAGTTATATTTCGAAGTATTCAATATAATAATAATATTTGAAATCTAGATATAATAATAATATAGATTAGTAATTTATATAATCAAGTAAAGTAATAATGCTTTTATTATATTAAATATAAATACAATTTTATATTAGAAATAAACTATAAAATAAAGAATTGAAATAGAATTATCTTTATTTAATATTTATAAACTAAATAGAATGATATAATAAATCAATTAGAAAGTAATTATAAAAATAATCAAAATATATATAAATATAAATCTATTAAAGAACCTTTAAATCGAAATTATTCAAATTATCATTTATCTTTATAATATTAGTTTATTTTAGAGATAAGATTTCAAAATTCTAAATAAAGTATTCAAATTATAATTTTGATTATATTTTCGTTAATATAACTTTATATTATTTATTAAGATTATTTCAGATTTTCAATCTAATTAAAATAAGATTTATTATTATGAATACCAAATATACTTCTTAGATAAGAATAAATAAATAAATAAAAAGAGAAAATAATATAAATTAAATTCTAAAATATATATTAATTACTTTATAAATTATATTTTAAAAATATCAATTTATAAAATATAGATATTATAGTTCAGACAAATTGTTATTAGAAGAAATATTATATTTGATAAAGAACTAATATATTTCTATAAAAACAAATTTAATTTAATATTACTAATTGATTAAATTAAAGAATTTATTTATAATCTTGATAAGAAGATTAATCTATAATTAAATAAATTAATTTTAAAAAGTGATAATATAGTTTACTAACTAAATATTATAATAAGAATTTTATAATTCTTTATATTAATAAAAAATTAAAATACTTAATTAAATTATTCTTCAATCTTAAAGATAAATATTTTTAATAAAGATAGTAATGAAAGATTAAATAGTGATAATTAACCAAATAATATATCAAACCTTTTAGATAATAATAAAGAATTATAAATAAATATCCTAAATCTATTTATATTATATAAAGAATTAAATATAGAAGAACTATATTTATCTATTTAAAATAAAGAATTATTAAAGATCGATTTATATCTTTCTATTAAAAGAAAAGAAATTAAAAGTTATATAAATATATAATTATTATAATCAAACCAATCAAAATAGTCTTTGGTTTGATAATATAGTGGTATTAGCCGGATTTACTCTGCTTAAAAAATCCATCTTCGAAAAATATATTTTAGAACAAAAAAAATCTGCACAATTCGATTAGCGAGTCAAACTTGGACTAGTTCCACACTATCTCTTATATCTATCTGAATTTAAATTAGAATAAATCCACTTCTCAATTAGTTCTTGTTTATCGAAAACCCGACCTACTATAATCTTAGATTTAAAAAGATTGTTAAAATGAAAAATCAATCAATCAATATAATTATTATAGGAAAAAGAATTAAAATTATTTATTTATTTAATAAAGATATAATAATCTAGTTAATTACTAGATAATAAATATTATGATATATATAATATTAATATTTAAGAATAGAAATAATTATAAATACCTTAATTAAGATAATATCAATTTAGAATAAATCAATAATATTATAGATTTTAAATTTATTATTATTATTAATATTCTTTATAAAGTATATAAAAGTAATTTAGATAATAAATCTACTAGTCAAAACTAAATAAAATCTTTACTATTTATATAAACATTTATATAATCTAATTATAATAATAATAATAATAATAATATATAAAATAGATTATTATAATAGGAATTTAATTAATAATAAAAGATTACTTTATTATAAATTAAAGAAAAGATTATTTCTATTATAAAAAATAAATCTTCAAATCTAATCAAGAGAATTCTAAATATTTCTCTAAATAGTTTATATAAATAAATATCAAAATAATCTTAACTAAAAGTTATTATATTTTATTGAAAAGTTATTTTAGATAGAGATCTAATTTAGTAAAATCCAATTATTTAGATAATATCGAAATAAATAATATCAATATTTTAAATCTAAATATAAAGGATAATATATTTATATATTTATTAGAATCTTGATTTCTCAATATATTGAAAATTATAATATTAGTATACTTAATAATTTCCACTTTATTTTATAATTTAATCAATTTAGAATAAATAGAAATAAAGAATAAAATCGATATATAACTTTATATAATATTATTATAATAATTATTATTTAAAACCCCAAAGTTATAAAAATAGAATTATAATTATTATTACAAATCTGTATAAATAATATTACTAAATTATTTAAATATTATTATTATTTATAGAATTATCTTTTTGGTTTCTAATTTAAAGAAGATTATAATTATAAAATCAAGATATTTACTTTATATAATATATAACGAGAAATTTTATTCGATTTAATAATAACTAAAGCTATTTTTTTTAGAATAAGTATTTAATTACAAAACTAATCAAAAAAGATATATAATTAAATACCGATTTTATTTAATAATTAGAAGAGATTTATAAATTAAAAGTATAATTAAATCTATATATATTATTATTTTAATTATATATTTATTCAGAATTATTATAATTATAATAATTAAATTTAATTTAAAAAACAAATAATTTGATATTATCAATATATTTATAATTATATTATATAATCTAAATAAAGAATTAATATATTATTAATTATCTAATAAAGATCAAAGTTTGAATATTTATATTATTAATAATAATATATTATATAGTTTATAGAATTCATTTATAATATAGTTTAATAATTTTATTATTATATTAATCTTATTAAGAATTATTATCTATAAAGAGAAATTATATATTTATATATATATCAAAAATTAAAGAGAGAAAAAAGAAGTTTGAGAATTAAAATAGAAATTATTATTGAAAAAAGAGATAATAGAAATTATATAATTAAGAAACGAAGTTTAACTTTAAAAATAAAGAAATAAAAAGAAAGATAAAGAAGAAAAGATTAATAATAATTAGTTTATTTTCAATTAATATTTTATATTTACTTTTTGATAACTTTCTGATAACTAAATAACTTGTTATAATTCCTTATTAATATAACTCTAATATTATCAAGAAGTTAAAAAGAAGAGAAAGGAACTTAAAGATTAAAATAGAAATTATTATCGGAAGGGTTGGAAAGAGATTATATAGTTAAAGAGTAAGATATAGTTCTAGAAATAAAGAGATAAAAAGGAAAATAGAGAAGAAAGGGATTAGTAATAATTAGTTTATTTTTAATTGATATTCTATATTTACCATCTAACAACCTTCTAGTAATTAAACAACCTATTATAATTCTTTATTAATATAATCCTAATATATTAATTGCTTTCTAAAATTCTAACTAAATAGTAATTTATTATAATAATATTACTTATTAACTAGAAAAACTATTATATTATTAATAATTAGAAGAATTAGAACCGAATCTATAGAAAAATAGAACGAGTTTGAAGAAATTAAAGTTTTAAAAATCTAATTAATTTTTATTATAAGAGAAGTAGAAAATAGTTATAACTAGATTAATATTAATATATCTATAATAGAAAATAGAGAAGATAAAATAAAGAACTTTCCATTAGAATAAAATATTATTTAGTTATTAACTTAATAAAAAGATATAATAGAAGATAAAATTATAATATTAAAAACTATTTTCTTAAAGATAAGAAAGAAGAAAATATAATAATTAAAATAGAAATAGAAGAAAGATATTTTATTAATAAAATTATTAAAGAAAAGATATTTAAAAGAAGAAATTATAAATTTAGAAGAAGAAAAAGAATAAGAAATAATTATAAAGTAAAAATAATAGAAATAGTAAATAGATATAATATTAGAAAGAGAAGAAAAGCTATTTATATAATCTTATTATAATTCTACTTTCTTTATAATCTACTAATAGATATCTAAAATGAAGGATTTACTTTAATATAATAAAAAAACCTATTAAGATATTCGAATATTCTTCAATTAAGTTGAAGATAAATAAAGAGTAGATTATAATTTAATATAGAGAATTAATAAAGAGAAGATTGATTATTATATTTAATACTTTAATAAAGTTCTAAAGAAAGTATAATATATATAGAAAGAGAAAGTAGAAAGAGATAGAATAATATAAAAGAATTTTATTATATATATAATAGATTCTATTATAAATAAAGATAATTAGATATTCAATATATCTATCGAATATAAGAAAGTTGAATAAAAATTAAAATAATTATTTATTAACTTTATTACTTTTTTAGATAATATAGAATGTAAACTAAATATAACTAATATAAAAAAGAAAAGAAAGAAGCTTTTTTCGAAATTTAATCCCGATTTATAAAAGAGGATTATATAATATAATAAGATTTTTAAAGATAAATAGAACTTTATCAACTTAATAAAAAGATTAGAAAAAGTAAATAATATTTTCCGAAATAAGAATAATAATTATTACTAAAATAAAATTAAAGAGTTATTTATTCGAAGGATATATAATAATCATTTTAATAGAATAGAGAGAATATTAGTAATAATAATTAATCAAATATTAATTAGAAGTAGAAAAGAAAGAAATAAAATATAATCTAATTAGAAATATTATAATTATAATAGATTCGATTATATTAATAAGAATTATTATTAATACTATAATAGATCTATAATAGATCTATAATAATAGTTTATTATAAATATAATAAATCTAGATACTATATAAATAGATTGATTGATTGATTTATTATTTTAACAACCTTTTTGAATCTAAAATTATAATAGATCGACTAGTAACCTTCAATTATTAATAGTTAGTAGTAATAATATTTAAATATATTTTTAAACTAAATAGTATCAAGAGATGATGAGAAACTAGTTCTAGATAAGGAAAATAAATAAGAAAAAATAACAATTTAATAAAAATAAAATAAATCCAATTTAATATTCCAATTTAATTATTAATTAGTTTGTAAGCTAGATAATATTTTCGAGTATAGATATTTATCTCGCTTAAATAAGCGATACTAACTTCGATTCCGGGACTAGTATTAAGAAGAAATAAGAATAATAAATAATTTATATCTAGTTTGTCTTTTAGTTTGCTTCGAGCTAGACTAAAAAGAGAATAACTTATAAATAAGTATTCAAGAATCTCTTTAGCCCTATAAATATATTTATTATTACTAGTGTGCCCTAATAAATATAAATATAATATTATATAACTATATCTAATTTTCAATTAATAGAAGATATTAGTAATAACTCTTTTAATTGAAATTGGAATTTGGATTCGATTTCGAGAAGAGAGTTTAAAAATTCTTAAATAATTAATCGAGCTAAACAAATTAGCTTCTGGAGCTTTTAAGAAAGATTTAAACTACTTTTGATTTTTAATTCGCTTAATTTAAACTCCCAAATAACTAAGACTAATTATATTAGTTAGAGAATCTATTTTCGTTCCCAATTTGGTTAATAGATCTGCTTTTTCATTATTTAATATCTCGAAATAATCTAGAATCTAAATTAATTTGATTTTAGTTTCTTTTTCGATTATTTCTCGGCTAGCTTTATAAACTAGTACTACTTGATTTTGTCTAAATTTATCACTAAATAATTTTATTCTTTATAAAATATTTTGATTATCTAAGAAAATAATGAAATCTTGATCTTTTTAAATTATTTCGTTTACTAGTTTAATTCCTTCGGCTATTCTAGCTAGTTCGCTATTATAAACTAGTTAACTAATCTCAATATTCTAATTAGAACTTTGAATTAACTTTTGATTAAAGTTAAAAAGAACTAGATCGATTCTAATCTTTTTTTGATCTATTAATTCCAATTTATTAGTATAAATTAAATACTGGTTCGGAGTTAACAATATAGTCAAGTTTTTATAATTTTCAGTTTCTAGTTCTTTAGATAACTTATTAATTTCGATAATATAAAGAATAGTAATTTAAAGTGGAAATTTAAAAGAACTAATCAATTTTAAATATTGAAACTGAATTAATAGATATATTAAATATCTAATTCGCTTTACTTAGATTATTTTAATTAATTCTTTTTAAATAAATATTAAATAATCTTGAAACTGATTATTAATCTTCGATTTTATTTAAATTTCTTTGAAAATTAGATAATTTTCAACTATTTTGAAAATTCTAAATATATATTGGTGGCTAGCAGTATTTAAGCAAGTTTGGTGAGATACTAATATAGTTTTTATCTTTATAGAGATTATTGAATTAATTCTAAATATCTCGAGGATCTTCCAAAGAATCAAATTTTATAAATATTGAAATTAGATTTTAAATTTAGTTTACTTTTTCCATTATATAGAGAATTTATAATCTGAAATACTAATAATATAAGTGATATATAGCTAATATATAATAAAAGATGATAATCTATTTTCAGTATTAACTAATCGATTAGTTTTTAGAAAAGTTAATTTAGTTTAATTAATTTTAGTTAAGATATATTAATTAAAGTTTAAAGTATTATCAAACTAGATTTCTAACTATATTACTACTTTTGAAGATTATATTAACTGATTATTCGGTAAATTAATCGAATTAATCTTAGTAATAGTTTATTTACTTTCGAAAAAATGAATTAGTTTTATTTTTATTAAATTGAATTTAATAATACTAACTTCTTCTAAAATATATAGTTTATTTATTTCTCTTTCTAAAATTTTATAGTTCTTTTTAAAATTAGTTAAACTAGTTATTAATATAATATTGTTTATATATAATTAGATTGAAGTAGAAATCGATGGAAATAGCTTTTTAATATAAATTAAAAAAAGAATTAATAAGATTGAACTATTCTATAAGATATTAGTTAAAATAAATTGGAATTGTTCAATTTGATTATTAAAACTTAAATAAAGTAATTTATATTCTAGAAAGTAGTTAATTTAAATAATCAAATTAATTAGTAATTTTAATCTTTTTAAAATAACTAAAAACTGATTTTTAGAAATATAATTAAAAACTCCTTTAATATTCAAAAATAAAACTAATATTTTATAACTTTTTAGATAATTTTCTTGAACTTTATTAACTAATAATAATCTAATATTAATAATTGATTTTTTAAATCTTTTCCTAATTTGAGAGTTATATAATAAGTTAATAATCTTGGCTAAATAGTTTAGTTTTTAATTTAATATTCTCTTATTTATTTTGTCTAAATAGTTGAGAAATGAGATTATTCTATAAGTTTTTGAGATTGAATAATTCAATTTAATTAGTTTTTTAAGAATAGTTCTAGTTATTTATCTTTAGTATCGGGAATAATATCCAAAGTTGATTAGATAAACGAAAACTTTATAAAATATCTTAGAAATAGCTAAATAAGCTTTATTAATAATTTTTTAAATAATTCTATTAAATTCTAGAATTTTCTCTTTAATTTTAACTAAACAAACTAATATTAATTAGGTATTAACTAGTTTAAATTAGTTCTAGTCAACTATTTTATACCCTTCCTAATTAGAACTAGTCGAAATAGAAGGTTGGG
Organism: Rutstroemia sp. NJR-2017a BBW; assembly: GCA_002946425.1. Classification (NCBI taxonomy): domain Eukaryota; kingdom Fungi; phylum Ascomycota; class Leotiomycetes; order Helotiales; family Rutstroemiaceae; genus Rutstroemia; species Rutstroemia sp. NJR-2017a BBW. The sequence goes on from NJPT01000052.1 coordinate 886,877, forward strand.
GAAAGAAAATAATTCTCAAAATAACTTTCTTCTTTTTAAAAGTAGTTTTATTCAAAATAATTGGAAGAGATTGATTGGAATAGGATTTGATATAACTAAAAGTTTTAAATATTAATTTAGAATCATTATTTTCAAGAAAACCGTTCTAATAATCCTTTTTAGTTAGTTTTATTTTTAAAAAATATTAATTTCTAACTAATCGATATTATTCTTAATAAAAACTTTGATTAGTTTAACTATTTTGGATTTTTAATTTTCTCGAAGTTAGTATTATCGATTTTCTTAGATTTTTTAATTTAGAGATTTATTAAAGTTTAGTTTTTAGATTAGATTTAATTTTGAGAATAGCTTTATTAATTATTAGTTAAACTAGTGATAATAGTTCAAAACTAATCAATTCTAGATAATATTATATTATCTTGTCTAATTTCAGATCTATTTAAATGAAATTAGAAAGGGAACTAATTAAAATAATTAATTCCTTTATAATTTTGATTAAATAGTCTGAAAATAGCTCCCAATCTATTAGTTTAGTATTAAAATGAATATTAACTAATTTTTATTTATTTGGAGATATTAATTCTTTCTTCCCTTTTAAAGTAAATAAAATCGATAAATAATCAGATCTCAAATTAGTTAATACTTACTAGTTATTATATATTCAACTAATATTTATATAGTTAATATAAAGTCTAAAACTAACTTGCTAACCCCTTTAAAAAAAATATAATAATTCTAGATTTATTAATTAATTTCAAATTTTACTTTTCAATTTATCGAATTAACTTTATATTAATTTGATTATTTCGATTATTCGGATTTTACTAAAGATAATAAAGATTGAAATTATCTAAAATAAATAAATTAGTCGAAATAATATTAGTTAGTAAACTTCTTTCTATTATTTTAATCGAATTCCCTCGATTTAGTTTATTTCGTTATAAATATTAACTAGTTCGAGTATATTACTTCCCTCGGTTATTAATAAAATTAATAGATTAAGATCGATATTCGAAGAAGTTAATATAATATTAGATATATAGATCCTCGAGATATAAACAAATATTTTAAATCGAAATTCTAAAGTAATTAGAAAAATTTAATTAAAGTTAATATAAGAGATCGATCAACTATTTAAATAATCTGGATTTTCATTTATAATCCAGAGTTCCTAAACTAAAATTAAATCGATTTTTAATTTAGTAATTAGTTATAATATTGATTTAATAATAGTTGAATTTTGATTTAAATTTATTTAAAGAATTCGGGTATTTATACTAATTATAAATTAACTTCTTTGATAGTTTTATAGATTTCATATTTTTTAGAAATGGAAATATAATTATTTTTGCAATTAATATATTTTGATATTAAATAAGAATATTTTTAACTATTTTGTTTATAAATCGAATAGTAATATTATTATATAGTATAGAGTTCGCTATAGAAACTATATTTAGTTTCTTTTTAACAAAATTTAACTAAATATTCAAATCCTTGATATTTAATATACTAGATAGATTTAGAACTAGTAAAGAGTTTTTCAATTCTAATACTAATTCTAGTTATCCAAATCTGATTTCTAATATATTTCTTGGTTTCTATTTTAATAGTAAAAAAGATTATTATTAATCTTCTTTATTTAATAACTCGATTTTCTATTAAAAATAACTAATAAGAAATATTAATAAACTTTAAATTCAAATTAGAATTAAAAGTTTTTAGTTTATCTAAAACTAGTTCTATTCTATAAAATATATTGAAGTTCAAAATAGAAATCTTATAAAGAATTACTTTATACTATAATTTATCTTTAATTATTGATTTAAAAGTGATTAAATATTTCCAAATAATTCTTTTCTCAATTAGAAAATCAGAAATAAAAGGATTAGTATTAATAATTATTAGATTCTTTTTATTACTAATAATAGTAATAGAAGAGATTATTAATTCTTTAATATTTTTATTTAAGAAAGCTTTATTAATAGTATTTCGAAGAGTTAATACCAAAAAAGGAGATTCCTAACTCTCGAATTAGAATTAATTGATTTTGAACTTTAACTTTTTTCAAGAGTTTATTAACTATAATCCAGTTTCCAGGAATATTATTAGTATCTATTAGTATTACTAAGATAAAAATAAATCCAGAAATTGAATTAATCGAAGAATTAATCAAGATAATAATAATAATAACTAAATTAGTTTGGTTTTTCAAAAGGTTTTTAAAAATAATAATATTAGTATTATTAGTAATGCTAATTATTTTGATCTTAACTTCGATTTTCTATATAATATATTCCAGATTATTAATTTAAGAGATTAGCTAATTAGTAACCTTTTATAACTTTTCTAATTCAATATATTCTCTAAATATCTCGATTAAATCAAGGATTTGAACTTGTTTATTATATAATTTAGTAACTAAATATACTTCTACTAACAAATTATATATCTAGAGAATTTTGATATTAGCTAGATTCTAAATAGTTAGTTTAATAATAGAGAAATAAATAGTTTTATTTAGTTTGGAAAAAGTAAAGAGATTAATCTATTTAGAAAGATAGTAAATATTTCTACTAGATCTAATAATAATATTTATAATAGTATTAAATAGATCCAAACTAAAAATCTTATTTAAATTAAATATATTCAAATTTGGATTGAAAATCGAAATAATTAATAATTTAAAGTTATTATCTATATCTATATTAGTATTAATAGAAGGAAAGAATCGAATAATATAATTACTAATAAATTCAAAGATATATTAATAGATTGAAATTGAAGAGAGTTCGATTTAAATAGAATTTTGAGAGGTTTGAATTCTTAAATTAGTTATTTTGACTATAATAATAATATCTCTATAACTAATAGATATATTACTAAATAAGTTAGTAGATTCGATCTATAGAAGTATATATAATCGGATTTTATATTGATATTAATATTTTTGAATTCGGAATTGTTTTTTCAAATGTTTTTCCTTCTTTCACCAAAGAGTTAAAAGTGATACTATATAAATATATATCTATTATAAAATATAATAACTTTATAGTTATTCAGAAATAGAATTATCTAATTAATATTATCTCTAAATAACTAAATACTCTCGGAAAAATAGAGAAAAAAGAAAAAAGAATAATTATCTCAATATAAATATAAAGATAAAATAAATAGAGAATAGAGGAAGTATTAATAGATAATAAAATAAAGGAAAATTATATAGTATAGAGTTTTATAATTAATTATAAATAACTAAGTTTCTCTAATTACTTTCTAATAAGTTTATATATTGTAAATAGAGAGATAATTTATATTTATAATATTTATAATCTTAAATTATCTTATAATAATTCGATTAATAGATAGACTAAATCCAATTATTGTTTTATTAGATATATAACTTTGAAATTTCAAAAATAATTTCAATTCTAGATATCTTATAATTTAAAGTTATAAACTCTAATATCGATTAATTATTATATATATAATATTATAATACTATAATATCTAAAGTTGAAATAGTAAATATAAAAAGATTTATTTATTATATAAAGTGAAAATAACTTAGTATCTATATATTAATATTATAATAATAAAAGAATATATAAAATAAAATAAAAAGGATATTAGAAATAATTAAAATAAAAGATATATAACTATTATAAGAATATTAGAAATATAAAAATATTTTTGATGAAAAAGAAACTAATATACTCTCTAACTATTATATAATAAAATACCGAATCAACTTTAAATTAGATATAATATTATTTTGTAAACCTTTATATTTATTACCAAACTTTGAATTTTAGACTTTATAAAAATATTTCAAAGTATATAAAGAGAAGAAATAGATATACTATTTAATTAGTATTATAAATATATCTATTATATTTATTAAGAAAAAGGATGGAGATTTATATTTTTATATTAATTATTATAAACTTAATAAGATTATTATCAAAGATTAAATATTATTATTATTTATAAATAAGATATTAGATAGATTAGATTAAACTAAAATAATTATAAAACTAAATTTAAAAGATATTTATCATAAAATTAGAATTAGAAAAAGTAATAAATAGAAGATAACTTTCTAGATTTATTATAGATATTATAAATATTATATTATTCCCTTCAGATTATCTAATATTCTAATTATATTTCAAGTTTATATTAATAAAACTTTAATAAAATTGATTAATATTATTTATATTATTTATCTTAATAATATTCTTATTTATTCAGAGAATGAAAATATATATTATAATATTATAATAAAAATATTATAGAAATTTAAAGAATTTAAACTTTATATTAAGTTCAAAAAATATAAGTTTGGATTTATAGAAATTAACTTTCTAAGATTTATTATAAATATAAAAAGTATATAGATAGAAAAAATATATATTATTATAATCCGAAAATAACTATTATTGAAAACTTATTAAGAAATATAAATCTTCTTTAATTTCGTTAACTTTTATAAATAGTTTATTAAGAATTATTTGAAGATTATCTAACTATTCTTCAATTTACTAAAAGATATAATAAAAGTATTCTAGATAATAAATAAGATATAAATAGTATTTGAATAATTAAAAGATATATTTATTTTTATTTCTATATTTAAATACTTTAACTTTTTGAAGAGAATCTATTTAGAGATTAATATATCTAGATTTATAATTATTAATATATTATTCCAACTTTATAATAAAGGGTAATTAAGTTAATAATACTTTATTACTTTCTATTTATATAAACTATAAAGTTCTGAATTTAGATATATAATCTATTATTAAGAGATTAAGAAGAGGAAAAAGGGATTTGAAAATTAAAATAGAAATTATTATTAGAAGAGTTAGAAAAAGATTATATAATTAAGAAACGGGATATAATTTTAAGAGTAAAGAGATAAAAAGGAAGATAAAGAAGAAAGGAAGTAATAATAATTAGTTTATCTTCAATTAATACTTTATATTTACTTTTTAGTAACTCTTTAATAACTAAGCAATCTATTATAATTTCCTACTAATACTACCTTAATATATTAATTGCTCTTCAAAATCCTAACCAAATAGTAGTTTATTATAATAATATTATTTATTAATTAGAAGAACTATTATACTACTAATAATTAGAAAAGTTAGAACCGAATCTATAGAAAAGTAGAATGAATTTAAAGATTGATTGATTGATTTATCATTTTAACGACCTTTTTGAGTCTAAGACTATAGTAGGTCGGCTAGCGGCTTTCAGCCGCTAGCAGCTAAATATAAATAGTGTTTAAATACATTTTTATACCAAATAGTATCAAGGGATGGTGAGGAACTAGTCCTAGTAAATGAAAATAACTAAACTAATGAAATTAACAATTTGATAAA